>JAQQST010000926.1:0-14044 GCA_028646485.1 Cryptoprocta ferox
AGGATGTGGAGAAATGGGCACCCTCCTACACTGTTGGTGGGAATGTAAACTGGTACAGCCACTCTGGAAAACAGTGTGGAGGTTCCTCAAAAAATTATCAATGGACTCCTCTATGACCCAGCAATAGCACTGCTGGGGATTTACCCAAGGGATACAGAAGTGCTGATGCATAGGGGCACATGTATCCCAACGTTCATAGCAGCACCTTTAACAATAGCCAAATCATGGAAAGAGCCTAAATGTCCATCAACTGACAAATGGATCAAGAAGATGTGGTTTATATATACAATGGAATACTACATGGCAATCAGAAAGAATGAAATCTGGCCATTTGTAGCAACGTGGATGGACCTCAGGGGTGTCATGGTAAGCGAAGTAAGTCAGGCAGAGAAGGATAGATACCATATGTTTTCACTCATAGGTCTAACAGGAGAAACTTAACAGACGACCATGGGGAGGGGGAGGGGGAAAAAGAGTTAGGGAGAGGGAGGGAGGCAAATCATGACAGACTCTTGAATACTGAAAACAAACTGAGGGCTGAAGGGGGAGGGAGAAAGGGGAAGGCGGGTGATGGCTACGGGGGAGGGCACTTGTAGGGAAGAGCACTGTGTGTTAATTGGAAACCAACTTGACAATAAACTATATATAAAAAAATAAAAATAAATACAATTTTAAAAAATAATGATTTTTTTCCTTTGGATATAAATCTAGAAGTCAGGTTGCTGTATCATACGGTAGTGCTATTTTTAATCCCTTGAGAAACCACCATATTGTTTTCCTTTGTAGTTATATCTCAGTCCCATTTCTAACTCTTGGAAAGTGCACAGTTCGGAAGAGGGCTGAGTCTCAGGCAAGAAGAGTTGAACAGCAAAAACACATGAAGCATCTGATATGGTAAGAAATTGTATAACTCCAAGTCATGTAAGAAAACATGCACGAGAGCATAGCTGGCTTGAGCGCATAGTAAGAAAAAAATGTAAGGACAATTGACAGAATCAGTGCAATGACTTTATGATTTGGATTTTTAACCCCAGGACAATAACAGAAGGCTATTTCTGGGATTTCAATTTTGCATTACTGACTGTTGGACACTGTGTCAAGACATCATAAATGTGAAAGAAAATATTTGCAAGATCATCATTGTTTAATAGAAAATTCCAGTTAACTGGGGAGAAAAATACGTGCTAAGTGTCAGAATGATGGAAGAGTCATTTCCAAATGATGTACCCCTGATTCTCAGTATATGGAATAGGGATATCATCATTGCTTTAAATATAAAATCTTATTTAAAACAAACAGTTTCAAAGGGCTTTCAAAAGAAAGGAAGGATATCTTGTCATTCCTAAGTCTATCACTAAATAAATACAAGAGTGAACCTCTATTGCAACAATATAAATAAATAACCACTTTATTTATTCTGCAAGTTTCCTGGCAACTATAGGATCCTCACACAAGGAAAACAAATTAATGGGGTAATCTGATGACAGAGGTCTCAGCATTCAGACTCCTCTGTGTATATGCAGCCATGGAATGTTCTAGGCACAACTGAAGGGCTCCTGCTACTTGAGGAACCAAAGCCTGGCTGAGCTGAAAAAGGAAATGACTGGATTCTGGAGTGGATTGTGGAGATAGTGGTAAGACAGCCCCTGTACTAGGCCCCCTCAGTCCCTGGGGAACAAGCACTGTCCTATAATGACATCTTCTCTGGGCTCCTAACATCTGTGTCCTGATGAGAGAGAATGTTGGGGCACATAACTGTGGCAGGATACACAGTGTCACATGGGAGGGCCTTTGGATGAAATGACATTTTTTTTTTCCATTCACTTAGGCCAAGTTTGACAGACTTTAAGGGGGGTGGTGAGCTCTGTTGTTTAATGTACACAATTACTAGTAGTTAATTTTTCATTTGGAGTCCATGGGCGATTGGTCACTGTCTCCTTCTGCTATCACCTGACAAAACTCTCATGTTTTGCCTACTCTACATACCTACCTACATAACTGAGCCTAGTCAAAAAAAAGTATGCAACCACAGTGACAGATCTTTCCTCAAATTCTCAAAGAAGACCTTTGTTCTGCATCAAATTTACCACTTTATCAGTTTCCTCTGCCTCTCTTCTAGACAACTATTTCACTTCTTCTCACCTCTCTTCAAATCTCCAGCACAGCACTCGGCATTTGCTTGATTAGACCCTGGCCATGCCTCTCATTTCACCAGGATAAAAGAAGCAATCACTCCCACAACTTAGTAAACCATCTTACCTGTATCTGTGCCCATAGATTGCCTTCTGTCTTGCTGATGAGTGAGTTATCCATGCCCGAGCAAAGGCCAAGCCATCTCCTCTTGCACAGAATCCCACTCCCTCCCATCTGCTCAAGAACATAGATCCTACAGTTATGTCATCTCCCTCCTGCTTCATCAAATTTTTTCTGCTGCACTGGATCACCCCACTATTACACACTGTGTTATACACACCTTTTTGTAAAAAAAGATTCCCTAGATCCCTCATTTCCTCCTCTAGCTCTATCTCTCTGTTCCCTTTTATAGCAAAACCACCATAAAGACTTTTATGTACTTGTTATTTCTACTTCTCCTTCAGTTCTCTCTTGAATTCATCCCAGTTTGCTTTCAATCCCACACTCCATCAAGATTGCTTAAGTTCTCCAATAGCCTTCTGTGGCCAAAAGCAATGCTCATTTCTAAATCCTCATCTAACCTAATGTATCAGAGGTATTTGACTTAATTGATCCTTTCTTCCTGAAATACTTTCTTTACCTATTTACATAAAACCTGAGTTGGTCACTCTTTCTCAGTCTCCTCTGACCTCTAAATATTGGGGGGGGGGGGGGCAGACCTCATATCTTCTCTGTCTACACTCATTCTCATTCTATTTAGTACCCTGACTTGAAATATACTCTATGTGCTGTGGTTCCCAAATGTACATCTCCAATCCCAATATCTTCCTTTTAGGCCAAGCTCATTATTTCCAACCACTTATTCAACATCTTCTAAGTCAAACCCTATCCCCTTCCAGTTGTCCCATCTCAGTAAATGACTTTTCCATCTTAACCAATTGCTAAAGCCAAAATCCTTAAAGTCATCTTCTCTTTCTCTCATACTCACATTCAATCCATCACCAAATTCTGTTAACCCTTCCTTGTAAATATATTCAGAATTTGACCACTTCTCAGCACATCCACCATTACCTCTATGTTACAGGACATTACCATCCCTCCCCTCGACAACTGCAGTGATCTCCTAACTGGTCTCCCTTCTTCTACCCTTCTCCTCACCCCCAAAGTGTATTCTCCACACAGAGGTCAGAGAGATTTTGTTAAATTAGAAATCAGATCATGTCACTCATCTTCTTGGAACCCTTCAATGCTCTCTGTCTCACTCAAAGTAAGACTAAACATTTTTCTGTGGCCTATACATTCTCATGGGACCCGCCCCTATTACCTCCTGCTCTTCTCTCCCTCCATTATTCCATTCCATCTACATTGGCCTTCTTGCTGTTCCTTAAGTATATCAAGCCTGCTTGTACTGCTTTGAACTTGCTGTCTCTTTGCCTCATATCCTCTTTCTTTAGGTAACCAGGTGGTTCACCCTGCCACTTCTTCCAAATCTCTGCCCTAAAATCACCTCATCTGTATTAAATAACACCCACCTCCACCATTGCTCTATATCCCCTTTTCTTCCTTTACTCTCCTTTGGAGGACATACTATCACCTGACTTGTATTGATCATAGCACATCTCTTTCCCCTCTTTAGATTGTAAGCATCATAAAAGGAGGGACTGGATCTGTTTTGTTTATAGATATACCCCTACTACCTAGAACAATGCTTAGCACATAATAGACACTCAATTTAAGTGTTTGTTGAATAAATTAATTAATGGGGCCATTGGTACGAAATACTGAGAACTCCCCTCCATCAGGGTGAAAAAAGACAAATAAGAGCATTATGCTGCTGTGGGTGGATGCTCTACATTTGTCATTTTCCATGGAGAATCAGGTAACTGTAGAATGTGGAGAAACATAGCAATTTTCAAGATGCCAGAGTCCCTCTCCCCAATCCTCCTGCCTTGAACCCAAAGGGAAAACTTAAAGGGGGCTGACTTTTCTGCAGTTCTTTGCAAAGATAACTGAGCCTAAAAAATACCACT
This sequence comes from Cryptoprocta ferox, assembly GCA_028646485.1. Taxonomy (NCBI): domain Eukaryota; kingdom Metazoa; phylum Chordata; class Mammalia; order Carnivora; family Eupleridae; genus Cryptoprocta; species Cryptoprocta ferox. Next base: position 4,164 of record JAQQST010000926.1, read on the forward strand.
CTGTCACTATTTTGGAGACCCTAAAGTAACTCCAGCTGGCAGCCTGGGAAGCACCTGTTACATTTATAGTGATAAATGGTAGATGTGTTTATAGAGGTCAATAAACAATTCCATAATAATGCTCTAAATGACCACAGTTTGAGATACTCCACAAAGGGGATGGGGTCCATTAACAGGCTCAGTTATTCTGAGTCTCTCCAGAGGTGGTTCAGATTCCACAGGATGGCTTGAGATTAAAGGTTCTGTGGCTTCCTGGGCCAGGGTCTTAACCCAAAGGGCTACTTCTGTATCCTTCTGGGAGAGAGGAACCAGGATGATAATTCTGGCTGATGATGATATCATAAGGGGGCTGTAAACCACCCAAACCACATCCCAGGATTAGGTCAACAAAACTGTAGGAGTTGGGGCCAGGGGGCTGCTGTTGACTCATACACTCTATGGAATAAAACTAAACCTAACACTCAAAGCACACTGGGACTTCAAGGCACCGGTTCCATTTCAGAAAGGAAATCAATAAGAAAAAATGGAACAGGCCCATTTTTTTCTAAGTGACCTCAGTAAGAAAAGATAATAGATGCACTAAAGTCACATTTATGGCCTCAGAATCTAGTAATGATTAATAAACATGCCTCTGATATACTTATCAGTTAGCATGTTTAGCAGATTACAAAGTAAAATAAAAGCCTTCTTTTTATTTTACAGACATATACCCTCCCTCCTCTAGAAACGCCAAACATATTGCTAAGCAATGTTCATATATAAGGAACTTTTCTATCCTGGTAAAATCAAACAAACATCTATTTTCTTAATATATATTTAATCCATTAATGCTCCACTAATCCATTTCCAAGTTCTCTAAATATTTTTCTTTTTTTTTTTTAAAGACTTCCACATGCAGCAGAAGCTACACAGTGTATTTAATCTAGTTGCTTAAGAGAGATCCCCTCCGTGTACTTGTTTTTTCTGCATGTGTTTGCCAAGTGTAGTGCATGCAATGGTCAACTCCTGAGGGACTCTTTCCTGCTGCTCAAAGTATTTCGGGTGCTGCAGGCTCATAGCTAAATTCTCTCCCAGAATTGCTTTAAACACTGTCTAAAGTTACGCTCCTTCCTGGGTCAGCTCACAGCTTATGACTGGTAGGCACTGGGGGAAGAAGGGCTAACCTCCTGTCTCAATGAGAAACAAATCCAAAGAACAGTCACAGGTGCAGAGCTCCTCGTTGACCCACTGAGGCTTCTGAATTAAGTGTACTTAGCTCAACTGTCTTCTGTCCAGCTCTGCTCCCCTCTCCCTCCCCGTGTTGTTCTCAGCATGTATTTCCCAGGGAACCCCACCTAAGAGATCCTAGGTGAACTTCTAGGAGTCCCAGATAAGTAAAACATGGTTTTGTCTCTGTCTCAAGTTACTCAGAGGCTGAAACACCAAAACAACACAAGAGTACACATGCTGTATGCAGACAGAAGTTGGAGCGAGCACCAGCACTTATTTCAGAAGACTCCACAGGGGCAGTGGTGCTGGGGCTCACTCTTGTCGGTTGAGTTCAACTGATGGAAAAGGTGACAAGGTGAGCAAGTACTGCAGGCGGGTGCGAAAGCATTTGCAAGTCAGAAAGGTATTACAGAGTCTGGCTGGCTTCAAGTCACAGTAAATCTGTCAGTGTGGCCGAAGCACACCATGAGGCAAGAGGGGAGACAAAAGGTGTCAGAACTGAAGCTCAGAAAGCAGGATAAGTGCCATTACTAAGGAATAATCTAGAACTTAAAAGCTTGGATTCTGGGGGCACCTGGGTGGCTCAGTTGGTTAAACAGCCGACTTCAGCTCAGGTCGTGGTCCCCTGGTTCATGGGTTCAAGCCCCACATTGGGCTCTGTGCTGACAGCTCAGAGCCTGGAACCTGCTTCCATTCTGTGTCTGCCTCTCTCTGCCCCTCCCCCACTCGTGCTCTGTCTTTCTCTCTCAAAAATAAATAAAACATTAAAAAAAATTTTTTTTAAATCTTGGATTCTGGTGTCAGACTGCCTGAATTTAAATGCTGAATCCACAACTCACCAGCTATGTCACCACAGGTGAATTACTGAGGCTCCCCAGGCTTCAGTTTCCTCATCTAAGAATGAACATAAAACTATGACCTACCTTGTAGATATTGTTAGAGGATTAAATAAGATAATGCACCTAAAGTGCTTAGCAGAGAACTGAGCTCAGAGTGGGCGTTCCAAAAAAAAATTTGTTGTTGTTGTTACAGGGGATGGGAAGTTATTAACTAATCATAAACAGACTTGTACTTTTAGAAAATAGCTCTGATGAGGTGTCATCTTCCTGGAGAAAGATTAACACTGGAGAGAAAAATTTACAAGAGACTTAAAGTCAAGAGCCTGGGACCTGAAACATGGGCAGTGCTTACAGAGTGAGAAAGGGGCCTGTTTAAGGGCAGCCCGAGCAGCAGCAGCAGCAGCAGCAGCAGCAGCAGCAAGAGAGACAGGACAGAAATCAGAACAGGCTGCCAGGAAAGCCAAAGATGCCTGCAGGGAGGACTGGAGTCCCATTCTGAATATTTCAGACCATAAATTAAAGGAAAAGCTCCGAGAGCTAAGTAAATAACATTCCAAGTGTTGCTGCAAAACACACAGTACAAACATCCCTAAAAACTGACATGCTTGCTGACTTCGTTCATTCAAAGACAACATCCTTAAGATTCTGTTTAGCAAACCCTATTCCTAAAAGCACATCCCTTATTCACTTCCTAAGATACACCTCCCGCCCAAAGAAGTGTTATAATGGATATTCTCATACAAGATGAGTATTAATGAACAGCAATCATTATGATTTGCAAAAAATATATATTTATATTGCCCCAGGGCAATTTAAGAAAAGTGCCTATATCCTCCAATCTACTTCTAGAAAATGAAAATTAAAGTTGAAAGCCCAGCCAGGGATACTGCTCAATCAAGTGTCAGTATTTAGAACAACTATATACATAAGTTAAACTTAAAACTATATAAATCAAAACTTTATATAGTTAAACTATAGAAGTTAAATCTTTAATATATATAAAAATTCATTATATTAAAGTTAAACCTTTATTAAAATCCTAATGAGACATCACCACGTAACCAGCAGAATGGCTAACATCAAAAAGAATGACAACACCTAAAGCTGACAAACACATGGAGACACCAGAACCCTCAAACACTGTCGGTAGAGAGTGAAATGAAAGAATCACTTTGGAAAAAATATCAGCCAGTTTCTTATAAACTTAAGTCTACACGTACTCTATAAGCTACTCATTCCATTTCTAGGTATCTATACAGGAGAAATGAAAACATATGTCTACAACATGATTTGAACAAGAATAATCATCACAACTTTTTTTATATACTGACAACGGGAAACAGCCTGGGCCCAAAAAATGAGAGAATAGAAGAACACAGAATATTCCAATAAGAATATTTCAATAAGAAGGAAAAAACTACTGAAACAGACAACATAGAAGAATCTCAAACACATTATGCTGGATGAAAGAGACTTTACATAAAGGAAGCAAAGTGTATGAGTCTATTTCTATGAAGTGCTAGAACAGGCAAACCTAATCTATGGGAAGAAATAACCTGAGCAGTAGTTGCTGCTAAAGGAGTAGAGGTAGGTATTGACTGAACAGGGACTTGAGGGAACTTTCTAGGTGATACCAACATTTTATACCTTGACAGGACTTTGGGTTACACAGATGTATGCATTTGTCAACTCACAAACATGCACTAATGATATGTGTGTTTCATTGTATGCAAGTTTTCTATTAAGAGGAAAAAAAATGCTTTATGCCCCCAATATAGAAGCAACTATATATAAAGCAAATATTAAAAAAGAAAAAGAAAATAAAAACTATAAACAAATAGTGAAGTCTAGTTACTGATATACATAACGAAGTAATTAGGGGTTAGGGTACAGATATCTACAACTTACTTTGAAATGTGTCAAAAATAAGATGAAGAGACGGATAGATATATGATAAAGCAAGTGTCATAATATGTAAATAGAACCTAGGTGTGGATTTACAGGTGGTCACTGTAAAAATCTTTCTACTTTCATGTGGGCTTTGAATTTCTCATGAAAAATGTTGGAAAGGTGCTTTTATTTTAGAAAGCATCGATTTGAGTCAAAGGATGGAAGCATCACCTTGCAACAGCCACAGACTGTTTCTCTGGATGGGTCAGAGGTCGACTGGAAAGTGAAGACCCTGATGAAAGTATCAGGGGTGGGGGATGGTAGGGTCTGTGGTGGGAAAAGCGAGGGGCGCAGAATATATCTGGACAAGGCTTCCCTTTCCCGTTCAATCAGATATTCGGCAGACCAAATAAAACCCAACAGCTGAATATTCCATAGACTGAGCATTTCCCCATTCGCTTTGAAACTTAGACCTAGCAGACAGTCTGTGTGCAACTCAAACAAATAAATTAGCTAGCAGGTCAGCAGGCCTCACTGCAGGCCTTTGCAGTGGTGCGCAGTAAGGGGTCTACATATGCAGAGCAGAGGGGACCTGGGGGTCTTCTTCCTCCTTCCTGTGGCACAGACAGGCAAAGCCACTGTGAAAATAAACAAATGGATCTGTGGGGCTGTGGGGCTGTTTGGCTGTGCTTGGGCTAAGCCCCCTGCCCTCTGATCCCACAATGTTTGTGGAGCCTATGTTGCTGTCTAGCAACAGGGTCTATTTTTCTATCCCATGGCACTGGTGGACGCAGCTGTCTGTGGCTGATTTATAGGAGGAAGTTACCAGTAGGAGCCCCAGGAGGCCCTCACAGCCCCCAACTTCATTTTCACTTCCCAGTTCACAGCAGCCATGGGAACTCAGGGGTGGGATACTCAGTGAACTGAGAGGTGTTGGGGGCTTTATCCTTCAGGGAGACACCCCTCACCCCCAAAGAAGCCCCAGAAGGCTGTGGGACTAGTCATTTTCTTTGCAACTGATTGGATTTAGATCTTGTTTGCCATGCGCATTTTTCATTGTTCTCAGTCTCTAGCTCTAGAGATGTTATTTCTAGATTTTTTTCAAGGGAGGGTTTAGGGGTGGGGCTTGGGATAAAAATGGACATCTTTTTTCTTCAGTTTATTAAAGTAACACTCTTCTACATTTCTGTATCTTAATGGAAGCAGCCCTGACTTTAAAATATGTACGTAAGTATACAAAGAATCCAGGGTCTTTCCAAGAGGGGGTGACCACAGAGAAAACACTTTCCATCCATTATTCTGTGCAATGCTTGCCATAGCATATAGAATTGGTGGTATCATATCCAGTTTACTGCTAGGGTAACTAATGCCCAGACAGGTTGAGTGATCTTCATGAGACTCACAGTTAGAAAGCTTTAGAGCTTTTTGTCTGACTCCAAGTTCCACAGCGTGAAAAGCGATTACCCACCATTTAGACTGGGAGACACTTAACCATTTTCACCCATATTGTTTATTTTATACCCATGGTAGAGCCAATCGAGTAAATCCTCATTATCATAAGCTCCCTGAGGTTTCTCTCTCAGGCTGAACTTCAAGAGCCAGTAACCCTAAGAGCAACAATGTGGCAGGCTTTAACAATGATGTGGCTCAGTCAGTTGAGCCTCTGACTCTTGATATCAGCTCAGGTTGTGATCTCGCGGTTGTGAGATAGAGCCCCATATCAGGCTCTGGGCTGACAGCACAGAGCTTGCTTGGGATTCTCTCTTTCCCTCTCCCTCTCTCTGCCCCTCCCCTGCTTGTGTGCTCTCTGCTCAAAATAAGTAAATAAACTTAAAAAAAAATAATGGGGTACCTGGGTGGCTCAGTCATTTAAGCATCCAACTTTGGCTCAGATAATGATTGCATGGCTTGTGAGTTGGAGCCCTGTGTCAAGCTCTGTGCTGACAGCTCAGAGCCTAGAACCTGCTTCAGATTCTGTGTCTTCCTTTCTCTCTGCCCCTCCCCTGCTTGCTCTCTCTCTCTCTCAAAAATAAACATTAAAAAAAATAATAATCGGCAGAAAGCAAGATGACAGAGAAATAGGGAGTTCCGTACTTCCTGCCTGCATCTCTCAAACAAAGAAGGGCTGAAGCCAGAGGACTCTGAGCTGCAAGCGTCTGGGAGGAAAAGAGAAGGAGTCCACTAAGAAGACAGCCTCATAACTGTATGATTGTGAACTGGGGAAGATAAAAATGGGCAGGGACACAGGGCACAGAGGGGAGGGAGCCCCCTCTGCGGAGAGACAAAAAGAAGAAAAAGAGCAGCTGGGGAATCATAGAACTGTCCCTGGAGAAGAAAAAAAAACCACAGCCCAGGACGGAGAGGGATCCTATCATCCCATTTCTAACCACAAGGCTTTCGGAAAGAGATCCTATCTCTAACTGCAGAGGCTTCTTTGGACTGGGTGCCCTGGTCCTAGAAATTCCCTCCATGATAGACAGTACGCAAGGGACTCAGTTGGCATCAGGAGGAACCGCTCCCCTACTCAATCCCCTGCTAGGAAGTGCCCTGGCTTGCGGGATTACATTTTGGGCAGTATCATTAATGAGCACGGAGTAAGATCTGGAAATGAGGCTGGGTGTGAGACATAGAACAGGGCCCACCTTGGCTGCACCCGAGGCACAGTGAGATCGGACCCAAGAGAGGGATTTGCAATGCTTGGTTGAGAAGGGACTGTGGGGGCCGCCATTCTTCTCCCCACAACACCAAGGCGGGGCCTCAGGGAATGGCCTGTGGTACCCATAGGGGAGGCGAGACCTGCCTACACCAAACAACGCCCATCTGCGCTGGGTAGCTGCTTTTTTTTTTTTTTTTTTTTTTTTTACCGGAGCCCAGATAGATGATATGAAAACAAACAGCCCTTCCCCAAGACCAGCAGTGATGCATTGCCGTGATTAACTCTAGATCAATTCTTACTATTCAGATATATTCTCCCTTATCTCATTCTTATCTCTCCCCTCCACTGGACTGGGTATTCTGGTTATAGGTTTGCTTAAACAGGCATATTTAATCCATTCTCGTGATGTATGTTCTACACCTCCATCGTTAGCTTCCTTTCTCTCTGAAATAATCAAACTATATAGCTTCTCTGGGTAACATTATCTTTGTTTTTTTCCCCCGCTCCTCACCTCGTGCCATATTCTCCTTTTTCTCTCTCTGAATTAAGCCTTATTTAGTCTCTCTGCCTGGTCAATGTTCAATTTCCCTTTCTCCCCACCCTTGTCATTTCTCTCTCTGTATATGCTCTTCCATCAGCAGTGCCTTCACCCTGCTCTTTATTTGTAGCTGGGATGTCTGGTTTTATGCTTTTAGACTGTCCTTTGTCTTTTGTTGTTTTTGTTTTGTTTTTGTTTTTTTGTGGGTTTTTTTTTTTTTTTTTTGGTTTGCTTGTTTGTTGATTTGTTTGTGCATTTGCATGTTTTTGTTCCCTGTTTGTTTGTCTGCCTCTTCTCCTTTCCAGGGCTACCTCAAGAAACAAACCAAAGTACACAAGGTGGAGAGTCCCAAATATCACTATGAGTAGGGAAATAAAATAACCAAAGTCACAACAAGAGAGACCAATGGACACCATTAAAAGAACACTTCCTGAACAGACAGGCCTTGCCCAATCTATAAGCCTCCTTTAATATAGAAGTACTCGCAGGTGCAGAGCGCATAACAAGCTTTTAAAACATACAAGAGACAGAAAGCTAGCCAAAATGATGAAACAGAAGAACTCTCCTCAAAAGAAATTCCAGGAAGAAGTGACAGCTAAAGAAGTGGTCAAAGCAGATATAATCAACATAACTGACCAAGAATTTAGAACAATAGTCATAAAATTAATCACTGGTCTTGAAAAAGGCATAGAAGATTCCAGAGACGCTACTGCTACAAAGATTATGGACCTTAAACAGTTGTGATGAATTAAAAAATGCTATAAATGAGGTGCATAATGAAATGGAGCAGCCACTGCACGAATTGAAGAGGCAGAGAGGAGAATATGTGAATTAGAAGACACAATTATAGAAAAAGAGGAAGCCAAGAAAAAGAGAGAGAAATTGATCCAGGAGAATGAAAGGTAAATTTGAGAACTGAGTGACACAATCAAATGGAATAATATCCATATCATAGGTATTCTAGAAGAAGAAGAAAGAGAGAAAGGGGCTGAAAGGGTACTTGAACAAATTATAGCCGAGAACATTCCCAATCTCAGAAAGGAAACAGACACTGAAATCTAAGAGGCTCAGAGAACTCCCTTCAGACGTAATTTGAATTGATCTTCTGCATGACATATCATAGTGAAACTGGCAAAATAAAAGGATAAAGAGAGAATTCTGAAAGCAGCTAGGGATAAAACGGCCCTAACATACAAAGGGAGGCATATCAGAGTGGTTGCAGACCTACCTACTGAAACTTGGCAGGCCAGAAAGGAATGGCAGGAAATCTTAAATGTGATGAACAGAAAAAAACATGCAGCCAAGAATCCTTTATCCAGCAAGCCTGTCATTCAGAATAGAAGGAGAGATAAAGGTGTTCCCAAATAAACAAAAATTGAGAGAATTCATCACCACGAAACCAGCCCTACAAGAAATCCTAAGAGGGACTCTGTGAGGAAAATGTTGCAAGGAATACAAGGTACCAGAGACACCACTACAAACATGAATCCTACAGAGAACACAATGACTCTAAATCCATATTTTTCAATAATAACACTGCATGTAAATGGACTAAATGCTCCAATCAAAAGACACAGGGTATCACAATGGATAAAAAAAACAAGTTCTATCTATTTGTTGTTTACAAGAGACTCATTATACACCTGAGGACACCTTCAGATTGAAAGTAAGGGATGCAGAAATATCTATCATGCTACTGGAAGTCAAAAGAAAGCTGGAGTACCCATACTTATATTGGACAAACTGGCTTTCAAGTAAAGGCAGTAACAAGAGATGAAGGACATTATATAATAATTACAGGGTCTATCCATCAGGAAGAGCTAACAATTATAAACATCTACGTATCGAATTTGGGAGCACCCAAACACATAAAACAATTAATCACAAACAGAAACAATCTTATTGATAAGAATGTGCTAATTTCAGGGGATTTTAATACTCCACTTATAGCAATGGATAGATCAACCAGACAGAAAATCAGTAAGGAAACAATGGACCTGAACGATACATTGGAAGAGATGGATTTGACAGATATATTTAGAACTCTACATCCTGAGGCTATGGATTTCACTTTCTTCTCGAGTTCTCACAGTACATTCTCCAAGACAGACCACATACTGGGTCATAAAGCAGCCCTCAATAAACATAAAAGAATTGAGATCATGCCACGCACACTTTCAGATCACAATGCTATGAAACTTGAAATCAATCCCAGGAAAAAGTCTGGAAATCCTCCAAAAACATGGAGGTTAAAGAACACCCTACTAAAGAATGAATGGGCCAATCAGGCAATCAGAGAAGAAATTTAAATATTTATGGAAATAAATGAAAATGAAAATACCACAATCCAAACGCTTTGGGATGTAGCATAGGCAGTCCTAAGAGGAAAGAACATTGCAATCCAGGCCTATTTCAAGAAACTAAAAAAAGCACACATATAAAATCTAACAGCACACCTAAAAGAACTAGAAACAGAGCAGCAAGAACACCCCACACCCAGCAGAAGAAGAGAAATAATAAAGATCAGGGCAGAAACAATATAGAATACAAAAAAAGAAAAAAAAGAACAGTTTAATAGATGAAATGGAACCAAGAGCTGGTTTTTTGAAAAAATAAACAAAATTGATAAACCTCTAGTCAGGTTTCTCAAAAAGAAAAGAGAGAGCACCCAAATAAACAAAATCATTAATGAAAATGGATTTATTACAACCAATCCCTCAGAAATACAAGCAATTATCAGAAATTACTC
>JAQQST010000927.1:0-14036 GCA_028646485.1 Cryptoprocta ferox
GAGACTCTTGAATACTGAAAACAAACTGAGGGGGGAAGGGGAAGGGGAAAGGTAATGGGGGGTGATGGTCTTGGTGGAGGTCACTTGTGGGGAAGAGCACTGGATGTTATATGGAAACCAACTTGACAATAAACTATAAACTTTAAAAAAAAATAAAGTGTAACCTTGTGATAGCCAATAAAACAAAAATACATTTAGATATATTTTATTCTGTAATTTTTAAAAAAAGAAAGCTTAGTTTCAGATATTTTTCTTAGGTAAGTAAATTTCTTGGACTCTGGTTTCAGGCCATTCCATCGCAAAGTCCACCAAGGAAATAGGGAGGAGGGTCACCTGATTCTATGTTTACAGAATTTTGAGACTGTGGAGAGAAGAAGAAAGCCCACTAATAGCCTCCCCCAGCCCCAAGAGCACCCAAATGGGGAGCAGATGATGGAAGAAGGGAGGTGAAACTCACTGGGATTAAAAGATTGCTCCCTTCTTTCCCTTTCTTACTTCCGCAGTGAAAAAATGGGAGCTCTCTTCCTCTTTCCTTATGTACCTTCATTAGTATACAATTCACATTTACACGGTGTAATGTGTGCCTTTTCACAAACTTTGCGTCAGCCCAAGCAATGAGTGTAATTATTCTACTGAAAATGAAAAAAGCCTTGCAAGTGATTTTCATACATAAACAAGGAACTTTGAGAGAAGATGAGCCAGAACGAATGAAAGCTGGAAAGGAGTCACTCCCGTCACAGGGTCAGTCAGCTGACTTCCATAATTGCCGGAGAGGAGTGAGGCACACCTCAGAGACTGTTTCTCAAAACAATCGCGAGTCTCCAGTCTCATTTCCTGCTCCTTTAATAAGCAGTTTGGTCTTCAGTGGCTTGTGACATGGCCATTAGTGCTCTCTACAGCCCAACCCAAGAAAGGAAGGAATTCTAAGTAGAGACAGGGGTTTTTTTTTGTTTTTATTTTTTTAATTTTTTTAATGGTTATTCATTTTTGAGAGACAGAGCATCAGTGGAGGAGGGGCAGAGAGAGAGAGGGAGACACAGAATCTGAAGCAGGCTCCAGGCTCTCGGCTGTCAGCACAGAGACCCAGGCAGGACTCTAACTCACTAGCCATGAGATCATGACCTGAGCCAAAGTCCTACGCTTAACCAACTAAGCCATCCAGGTGCCCTAGGAAGAAACAGGTTTTGAAATAAAGAAAAATACCAGAATAATGGTTACTTACCATTCTGCATCAAACTTTCGGAAGTGTTTTCATATTCAGACTACCTTGTGGTTTGTTAGGAATGAAGAAGAGAGCATGCAATAATGACAGTTAAGATTTCCAAGTAAACTTATATTCAAATTGAGAGACAATCTCAGAATCTGATTTGTAAACAAAATTCTGAGCGATGCTTTCCAAACAACACTAAGACTGTAAGAAGTCTAAACGAATAATATCTATTGCTGTATGTGTCTGTTTTAAGGAGTTTTGTGCTATCTTTCAAGTATATGTGTATGAAATACTAATAAAGATGTGGTTTTTAGCTCCATGAGCTTCTATGTGTACATTTTATAGGTAGAAGGAGGAAGAATTAATACATCATAAGTAGAGAATGATACAAAAAATAATTTATATAAATGTTCATGTTTATATATCCTGTACACTAGAAAAAGTATTAAAAACTGTCTCTTCCCATCTCTCCCACTGGTTCTAGGTAAATAAATAGCAGTAATGAACTATATATTTTTACATTACTGTACTTACATAGACATAACAAAAGAAAGCTGTGTCTTGAATGTGGTAAATAATTATGAACTAGAAGTACAAGTGAAGAAACTTCTGGAAAATAGGATCATTAGATAAAATGTAAAGGGTCTAGTTAAATTCAAATTTCAGATAAACAATAAATCATTTTTCAGTGTTAAGTATGTCCCAAATGTTGCATGAGGCATTGTTATACTAAAAACAAAGTAAGTTGTGTTCATCTGAAATTCAAATTTAACTGGGAGTCCAGTTTTGTTTTGTTTTTTCCCTAAATCTGACAGCCCTAACTAAAAATCTGAATGGGGCTACATAGTTGTATCTTAGAGAATCACCAAGACATTGCCAAATTTGTCCTACACACTGGACCTTGCACTGTATTATGTGTCTATATTTGAACAGATAGGTTTTAAAAAAACTTTTTAATCCTTCATTTTTGAGAGAGAGAGAGAGAGAGAGAGAGAGAGCTTGAGCAAGGGAAGGGCAGAATGAAAGGGAGACACAGAATCGGAAGCAGGGTCCAGGGTCTGAGCTGTCAGCACAGAACTCAACATGAGGCTCAAACCTATGAACCGTGAGATCATGACCTGAGCCAAAGTCAGACACTTAACCGACTGAGCACCCAGGTGTCCCTGAACAAATAGGTTTTGTCACCATCATCCAAAAATCAAATTCCTCTTTGATCAACTGTAGCACCATACTTGCAGTTGTATGATTGGGGTCCCATTACTCCACATTCATTTTCCTCAGTCTTCTTACTTGTAAAAGTTAGGATAATACATACCTCATAAGTACCACGAAGTATTGAAATATTATTCATGTCATGCACAGTACAATACCTAACAAGTAGTAATAAATTTAGTAAGGCGTAGGGATTAAGAGAGAGGGCTCTGGAACTGGGTATTCTGGATCCAAGGCCTGAATGCATCCATCCCTAGCCTGTGGTCTAAGACAGGTTACTACACTTCCCACCTGTTTCGAGTTCTTCATTTGAACTTAGGGATAATGATAGTAAATTTTTCATAGGGCTGTTAAATAATTTAAAGAATCATTGCACATATAGCCCTGACTTTGAACTTCATAATAATTTGATGATGATGAATTTAAATAATTAACACTCTTGAGGATTTCAATAAATACTTGCTAATTAATGAATGAAATGCACAATGTGCAGCCCAACATTACTAAATGTGTTGGATATACATTACATCCACACTTTAAATTATTGTGTCAAAGTTTTGCCTTTTATTCTGGATTTTGTGCTACAACTCACTTCCTAAATTCTAAGCTCTACCAGCATTAGAATAAAAATTCACATGTAAATAGTAGCTATGTTTACGAGAACATTTGAAATATAAATTTAGCAGGACTATATATTCTCTCACTAGGCTTGAAATTAACAATGCAATGCCCATAAACTGTCAGATCTTTTTTTAAAAAAATGTTCCTATCTCTTTCATAAATGTAATATCAACCCTGGAGCCTGTGAACTGATTTGATTGAAAGATGTTTCTACCTAAAGAAATGAAATGTCTAATTAATAAAATTTCAAGAAAATAGTAGTGCCCTGGCAGAAGTGTTCACATTTTTACCTGTATCTAGTGGTGTTGACTATGATCCCATTAAACAATCCCTGAAACAAAAACAAAGTCTTTAAAACAAAGTTGAATAAGGGCGCCTGGATTGCTCAGTCAGTAAAGTGTCCAACTCCTGATTTCAGTTCAGGTTATGATTCCAGGGTTGTGGGATCGAGGCCAGCCCCACATTGGGCTCTGCTCTGAGCATGGAGCCTCTCTGTATATTCTCTCTCTCTCTCTCTCTCTCTCTCTCTCTCTCTTTCCTTCCCTGCCTTTGCCCCTTTCCTCTGCTCACTCTCTCACTCAAAAAATAAATGAAGTGAAGTTGAGTAAAGAGTTAGAAACTATGGTAGTTGGCCTTCTACTCTCTTTACCTCTCTATAATATTTCTGTTTTTAAAAAGTAAAATGAAATACTTCAGAAGAGCAATAAAATCAATATGCAGTCTGAATTAGCTACATCTATGCAACCATATTAATTAGTGTACACTGATTTATGCCACAGGAACAAATTAAGCCCTAAACTTAAGTGGCTTAATACAACCACAGTTTACTTCTATTTCATCTAAAGGTCAGTGCAAGTCAGTGAAGGCTTCTGTCCCCATATACCTTTGGGGGTCCCAGCAGGTGATGATTCTACTTTGGAACTCACGGTGGCAGAAAAGCAGAGAGCTTCCACTTGTCTAAAAATGCCTCGGCCCAGAGTGACAAGGTCACCTCCTCTCCAACCTGTTGGCTAGAAAGTCATGTGGTTGCGTGTAACTGGAAGAGAGGCCAGAATGTGAGAGAGCAAAAGGATGCTTGGTGAACAATAAGTGTCCCTGCTAAGAGGAGACTGTCATCAAATAGTCAAGTGTAACTCTGGCCATCGCAGCTCTTCTGAAAGACATGAAGTTCCCAGTAACAAAAGCCTGCCCTTGCTTCACAATATACAATCACTGTTCCACCTCCGCCCCCAGTCAGTCAAGATAAAAAGTGAACGAGCTTATGGTTCAAGGAATTTAATTATTTTCTTCTAACCAGCTATAGTTGAACTTGTCAGCCATGTTGATATTGAGTAATTGCCTATATATCTTGTCTTTCCTCACAATTTGATTTCTTTTTGTAATGAAAGCTCAAGGAATTTGTTGTTTCCTTTAGTACAGATGTTCCTCATTTGATGTTATAAATGTGCTACTGAAAAGTTGTGCGTAAATCAGATTTTTATAAATTGAATCACATTCCCATTAACTTTATCTTTGCTTCTGCTTCACAGTAGCTCTGGACAATTTATCTTTAAATTAGTCTCAGTTTTATAAAGAAGAGTGACAGGTCAGAGGGTATTTCCCAACAGGCTGGGATAAGAATAGACCTTCCATCACCACGATATGGACTAGTTCTTCACACTGACATGTTACCGGAGTCCATTTAGGGAAAAGGTACTCAGTTTTTGAAAACAAAAACAAAAATGAAAGGAAAAGACTATCAGAGAAACAAGTATGGGAGGAAGGAATTTCCTTCCATTTTAAGAATATGTCACCCAGTAAATATTACTTAATCCAAGTGCATGTGACTTTTCTGTCACAAGCATGTTCAACATGCCTATACAAAGCACTGGAATCTTTTTCATCAGATATAATGAGTCCTAGTCAAACAAATTAGCAACCAGATTTCACGGACTCACTTGATGAAAAAGAAAAATTTATATTGAAATAAAGAAAAGGAAGGAGGTGTCAAAAAGAAGGGGGCAAGGTATTTGATAATTTGTCCAGATATATGTCCTTGCACTAATTTTGTTTAACTAAACCCTGAAAAGAAAAAAACTGAACAAGACTTTTTATTGAAAACTGAACAGTACAATTCTCTTATCTTTTCTCTCTTTGCTTTTTTCTTTCCAATGATTTGCTACAGTCTCTGGTGACTCAGAGAATAGTCAGTATAGCACGAAAGAGCTTTCTTTATCTGTTATGTTATTCTGAGTTGTTTTTTCCTTATAGACCAACTTTATTCCAATGGCCATTCACTGATCCACAGCAATCACAGACTCATAAAATCTTAGGGTACAGAAAACGACCTTTAAAAAACCACTAATCCTCTTGTGTACATTCTGAGCCATATCCCATGAAACTAAGAAGAAATGTCAGTGAAAACTAAAAAGTCCAGAGGACGCATAACGCAGAGCACAAATGCCTTTGTGGGTAGAGAGAAGAGCTAAGGAGATACTGGATAACTACTGAAATTAGAAACCTAGTAAATCTCTGTTTTGCTTTCCAGTCCCATTGTTGTTCACCAGATATCCCACATCTATACTGATCCCAGAATGTTATGACATAACCTTCTCTCCAGTTATATGCATATTAACTATGTTATGTTCTGTAGGACAAATTGCTATTCGATACATATTAAATGTAATGAAGATGCTTGAGAATGGTAGTGTCTTGTCAGGATCAACACCCAGTTTTAGAAATTGGTAAAAACATTAAAAGAGAGATTGGGGCGCCTGGGTGGCTCAGTCAGTTAAGCGTCTGACTCTTGGTTTCAGCTCAGGTCATGATCTAAGTGTGGTGCCTGCTTAGGAATCTCTCCCTCCCTCTCTCTGCCCCTCCTCCGTACCTCTCTCTCAGTCTCTCTCAAAGTAAATAAACATTAAAAAAGAGAGAGAGGTTAAAAAACAGAGTTATCCTTACAAATTAGGGATGTCCGGTATTAAATTAGTAAGGATTTAATTGTTTGGTTAAGGCCAGAGATCAGAGAACAATTTTAGAAGCAAAGTAGAGGGCATAACCTATCAAAGAATGAGAAACTCAGGGAGAAACTAAGGGTCCCTTATAGCCTAAGAAGTTCCCTGACACTCAGGACAATGCCTTGAGAGCCCCCTGGATTTGTAATTTCCTACTTAATTTCAGGTATTTAAGACAATACACATTGTGAAGGAATATAAACACAGACAATAAATGCCTATTAAACATAGAAGAAAGGGGAAAGAAGGGATAATAAAAGGCAAGCAATCCATTCCATCAGTGAATCCAAGAGGTACCTCCCTCTGAGTCCTGCAGTTGTGGGAGGAGTCCAAAATCCTAGTGGCTTCTGATGGATGAACTGAGCAGATGTGCAGAGTTTTTACTGCAGTCGTTACTACAGATCCCATACGGAGTAGATTGCCAAGGACTTTGTTGGGTAGTAGAATGATCAGGGACTCTACAGACTTAAGGCGACAAGAGAACCTGAGACGAAACATAGGAGGTGTCTGTTTCATCCTTTTATGAATCAGTGACTCAATTAAGAGCATATTAAAAATGCAGATCATAACTTACTCCTAGACATTGTTATTCAGAGTTAGAGATAGAACCTAGGAACTCACATACTTAACAAGTTTTCCAAGTGACTATGATGAGATGGGTCATAGAGTACACTTTGAGAGGCACAGCTTTGAGGAAAGTGGCATGAAAACAGTGTCTCTTCATATTCTAACAGAAGAGATGTAGGTCCAGGATATAACAAGGGAGGGCAACAAAGCCAAGTCCACACATAGACCTGACCCAGATATTTGTAGAAAATAAGACTTCCAAATAAATTTGCCAGACCTAGTAGATATCTTCAGGCCCCTTCCATATTATAATCACATAACTATGTAAATGAATTAGATAAAGAAAGAAATGAATTAGATAATTGAATGAATTTGAATTTTCCTAACAGTTACATCAAATCTGTTATAATGTATCTGTAGAAATCACCTAAATTAGGTGAGAATTTCACTTTGTATATAGAACTCATTCACACAAATGGGTTTTAAAAATGCTCACATTCTCACAGCTTCAAATACATGTTGCCCTAGTTTAAATATGTTGAAAAACGTGTCTTTGTGCAAATGACGTACATAGGAAACATAATGCTCTATGTCCTAAGGTATGCAAAATATTTTTCTTAAGATATATTTTTAAGTTTATTTATGTTGAGAGAGAGAGGAGAAATGTAATTGGGGGAGGAGGAGGAGACATAGAGACAGAGAAAGAGAGAATCCCAAGCAGGCTCTGCACTGCCAGCATGGAACCCAAGAACTGTGAGATCACGATCTGAGCCTAAATCAACAGTAGGACACTTAACCAACTGAGACACCTATGAACCCCACAAAATATATTTCGAACTCCATCTCATCCAGTTGTAAGACCTCCTTTCC
Organism: Cryptoprocta ferox; assembly: GCA_028646485.1. Taxonomy (NCBI): domain Eukaryota; kingdom Metazoa; phylum Chordata; class Mammalia; order Carnivora; family Eupleridae; genus Cryptoprocta; species Cryptoprocta ferox. Next base: position 7,474 of record JAQQST010000927.1, read on the forward strand.
CCATCAAGGAAATCTTCATAATACTTCTGAAAGTCAATAAATACTTTCCATCTTCAGCATGACATCAGTTCTTTTCCCTTCTACTCCGACAATCACCAGGACAAGAGAACATGCCTGGGCAGGACAACTACTCAATGTCCCTCCTGCTGCTGGTGCATCAGTCACGTTGTGCCAGTACCATGAGGCACGGAAGCTGGCCTGCTTATGTGGAAATAATCACTTCCTCTTCAACCATCAAATGACTTTGTGCCATACTCTGCCACAAAGATGCCAAATGTTAAGCCACAGGGAAAAATTTTCTCTAAAAACTGAGTGCCAAAACCACTGTTTCTGTTCCTTCTTTCATTCCCACTTTCCCTCAGACTCAGACCAGAAAACATGGGAGCTGGTCAGAAAACTAACCTTGAAAAACACTCCTCTCTCTTCTAAAGATTCCATCTCAGAGCAAAGATTATCTTTCTCTGTCTTCCTATACTATCCACATACTCTGACACAGTTTTTAAATGGGATTCTGGAAACTCCTGGATCAGATCTCCACAGCTACTTGTGAAACAGGCAGACTCCCAGGTACCATTCCAAGCTGCTGGCTCAGAATCTCTGGGCTGGATCAAGGAATTTGGCTTATCACAAACCATTCCAGGTAATAATTATGCATATTAAATTTTATGATCCTTTAGAGTTGTGCAAGTGTTGTATTTCACTGGGAAACTTTACATTAAATGAGCAATTAATGTCTCCTTAAAAATTGAGACTTAGATATAATTGCAGGAGTCTCCCTCAACCAGTTAGTCTCAGTTGGATTGACCAGAAAGGATCTAGAAATTTTAAAAGGCTTTATTTGTACTTGTAGAAAAACATTATTTTATAATTATTATTTGCTCTGGTGTTGGTTCTGTCACATTTGCTTAGAAAAAGTGGTAAAAAAGGAAAATGAGTCCTTCTCATAGAAAATTAAAATAGACATCTATAAACCAATAACGAAGTAGCAGAAAGAGAAATCAAGGATCAAGGAATCGATCCCATTTACAATTGCACCAAAAACCATAAAATATTTAGGAATAAACATAACAAAAGAGGTGAAAAATCTATATACTGAAACCATAGAAAGCTTATAAAAGAAATTGAAGAAGACACAAAAAATAGACAAAATATTCCATGCCCATGGGTTGGAAGAACAAATATTGTTGAAATGTCAATACTACCCAAAGCAATCTACATATTCAATGCAATCCCTATCAAAACAACACCAGCATTCTTCACAGAGCTAGAATCAACAATTTTACAATTTGTATGGAACCAGAAAAGACCCTGAATAGCCAAAGCAGTCCTGAAAAAGAAACTAAAGCTGGAGGCATCACAGTTCTGGACTTCAAGATGTATTACAAAGCTATAATCATCAATACAGTATGGTACTGGTACAAAAACAAACACTCAGATCAATGGAACAGAATAGAGAACCCAGAAATGGACTCACAAACATATGGCCAACTAATCTTTGACAAAGCAGGAATTAATATCCAATGTAATAATGACAGTCTTGTCAGCAAATGATGTTGGGAAAACTGGACAGTGACATGCAGAAGATTGAACCTAGACCACTTTCTTATGCCATCCACAAAAATAAACTCAAAACAGGTGAAAGACCTAAATGTAAGACAGGAAGCCATCAAATCCTAGAGGAGAGAGCAGGCAAAAACCTCTTTGACCTCAGCCACAGCAACTTCTTACTAGACACGTCTCCAGAGGCAAGGGAAACAAAAGCAAAAATGAACTACTGGGACCTCATCAAAATAAAAATCTTCTGCACAACGAAGGAAACAATCAGCAAAACTAAAAGGCAACCATTGGAATGGGAGAAGATATTTGCAAATGACATATCAGATAAAGAGTTAGTATCCAAAATCTATAAATAACTTATCAAACTCAACACCCAAAAATCAAATAATCCAGCAAAGAAATGGACAAAAAACATGAATAGACACTTTTCCAAAGAAGACATCTAGATGGCTAACAGACATATGAAAAGATACTCAACGTCGCTCATCATCAGGGAAACACAAATCAAAACCACAATGAGATACCACCTCACACCTGTCAGAATGGCTAAAATTAACAACACAGACAACAACAGATGTTGGTGAGGATGCCGAGAAAGAGGAATCCTTTTGCACTGCTGGTGGGAACGTAAACTGGTGCAGCCATTCTGGAGAACAGTATGGAAGTTCCGCAAAAAATTAAAAATAGAACTACCCTACAACCCAGCAATTGCACTGCTAGGAATTTATCCAAGGCATACAAGTGTGCTGTTTCAAAGGGGTACATACACTCCAATGCTTAGAACAGCACTATCGACAATAGCCAAAGTATGGAAAGCACCCAAATGTCTATTGACAAATGTATATTTTATACACACACACACACACACACACACACACACACACATACACACACACACACACACACTGAAGTATTACTCGGCAATCGAAAAGAATGAAATCTTGCTGGTTGCAACAATGTGGATAGGACTAGAGTGCATTAGGCTAAGCGAAATTAGTCAGGCAGAGAAAGACAAATATCTTTCTCTGAGATATTTGCTCTGAGAAAGCACCCAAATGTCTATTGACAAATGTATATTTTACACACACACATACACACACACACACAATGAAGTATTACTCGGCAATCAAAAAGAATGAAATCTTGCCAGCTGCAACAATGTGGATAGAACTAGAGTGCATTAGGCTAAGCAAAATTAGTCAGAGAAAGACAAATATCATATGACTTCATTCATATGTGGAATTTAAGATGCAAAACAGATGAATATAAGGTAAGGGAAACAAAATAACATAAAATCAAGGAGGGGGACAAAACATAAGAGACTCTTAAATATAGAGAACAAACTAAGGGTTGCTGGAGGGGTTGCGAGTGAGGGGATCGGCTAACTGGGCAAAGAGCATTAAGGAAAACAGTTGTTGGGGTGCCTGGGTGGCTCAGTTGGCTAAGAATTTGACTTTGGCTCAGGTCATGATCTCACAGTTTATGGGTTCGTGCCCCATGTCAGGCTCTGTGTCAACAGCCAGGAGCCTGGAGCCTGCTTCAGATTCTGTGTCTACCTCTCTCTCTCTCTCTCTCTCTCTCTCTCTGTCCCTGCCCCACACATGCTCTGTCTCTCTCTCTCTCTTTCTCTTAAAAATATATAAAAACATTTAAAAAAAAGACACTTGTTGGGATGAACATTGGGTGTTATTTGTAGGGGATGAATCACTGGATTCTACTCCTGAAATCATTATTGTACTATATGCTAACTAAGTTGGATGTAAATTTAAAAGAAAGGAAAGAAAGAAAGAAAGAAAGAAAGAAAGCTATAATAGAAATGTCATTATATTGGTTCGAAAGTTTATCTACTTTATTACTTAGGGTAAAACCACATACCAGAGTTAGCAGTATATCACCAAGGATTTAGCTAATAAAAGAAAGAAAGCTGATGTTGGAAAAAAATTGGTGTCTTCCTATTAGTCAATAGCATGGATACTGTCTGAGAGTGAGGTAGATAGTTTATGCCCAAAACTTCTTAGAAAACATTAGTGCTATTGTTCTAGCTCAAAAGAGACGTGGTAGCATTGCCCGATATATAATAGAGCTTCTCCAGGGCTCCAGACACATAAAATCTAAAGCTCCCATGGGACCACATCAGCTGCAATTTAGGAAAATTGAATACGGTGGACCCTCTTTAGAAAGAAGCATCATTTCATACTGATACGTTTAGAGGATGCTTAGCCTTATGTAGATGGCATCCCTGGTTGATGGACACAGTATGGAACAGGGCACTGCTGTAGAAGTTCTTGGGCAGGGGAAGGTAGAAATTCTCAGTTTCAGATAAGTATCCAAGGTATGCATCAAGAACATTCCAGGTCAGTTCCTTGATATGGAAATAAAATTCATAACAAGAAGTAAATAAAGGGAAACCAGGATGAGATCCCAATTCCAAATGGAATGAGAAGCCTAAGCAGACAGTCTGCCGTATGGTAAGGGGCGACTAGATAGAGAGATCTCACCTATTTTCAAAGGAGAGCAAGAAACAGTGGCATAGAAAAGGCTGACTTCTTCTAGGCTCACCCAACAAATGAAGATGGAACTCCTAATATAAAGCCAAGCACTGTTGTTTCTCTCTAGCTCAGGGATTGGACACAGCTAAGCCTATAGGACATGAGTGTTTCATTTTAGATGATTCAGGTTGTTAGGAGTCAGGTAGGTGGCAAATCAATGTTTTCTGGAAGATCACTAAAATAGTTCTAAACCAAGAGCAAACTTTTCTCCCCAATCTAAAGAGAAGGCCAGGAGAAGGAAAGGGGGTTCAAGTGATTAAGTGACTCTCCTATGTGATTGAAGCAAACAAGAATGTGTGAGCCCTGGGTATGCTTAGCCATCGATAGGAAAGCTCCCCAAAATAATACATTATTGGAAATTGGAAATAACTTACTGATGAGAATAAAATCTCCAACACCAGGAAAATTTCAAAGAAAATTTTAAAAAAACAGAAAAGACAACAGAAACTGGAAAGCTATTTCCTCATATGTTGCAATATTGAGAATTGGGTGAAACATTTGTCAATGTTTACATAACACTGTCCAAAAGAGATTGAATAGCTAATTAACATAGTATCTTTATCATCAGAACAGTGTTAAGATGCATGAAAATATTTTGTAATCTGAAAGTCAACAGGTTTTTTAACTATCCTTCATATTGTGCAGACTTGTGCCATGTAGCAGAGCAAGGCCCTTCATGGATGCCTCAGAAAGGCTACTCACTTCAAATACAACCTCTGATTATTCAAGTCTTTTCCCCAGGTGTCTTGTTACCTCCGATGTAGCTAACATTTCTTATGGATTCTTTAAAAGCCATGGGTTCAGCTAAGGATTTTAATATACATTATTTCATGTAATATTCTAGTGTGCTTTATTGTATATTCTTTTACACAGTGTTCAGTAATAAGTCATACTCCATATTACAAATTAATAAATTGTCACAATGCTTTATAAGATCAATTGGTTGAATTTGAAAAGTGCATCTCTTCCATGGGACCTAATTACTCTTCCAAAATTCATGGATTCTATCCTGTAGGAAAGTGAACTCTTAATTAAAACAATCCCTCAAAACCACCTAAACCAGCTCACAAATGACATCCATGCTTTTTCTATATTTACTTATTACAAAATGTATCATTCAAAATAAAAGCCCAATTTGTATTAGAATAACTAAAAGCCTTTCCTTGAGATATTTTAAAAAAAATATTCTTTAAAAGGGTTCAAAGTTTATTTCTTTTCCAGATAATTCTCTGTGGATTGTATGATTCCTTTAATTTTCCTTTAAATGAGGAAGGGGCATTGACTAGTTCCCTGAGCTCAACAGAGAAAAATCTTCATCTTGCCTTTACTTGCCTTTCCTACCAAGACCCTATCTTGGGAGAAATGTAACAACCAGAGGTAACGCACAGCAGAAGGGCATGATAGGACAATGGAAAGAGAAATGTTATCTATACATCTTCAGCCGAGAAAGACAGCACATATTAATAAAGCAACCATAAAACACTTTCAACTTCTTCATATGAAAGAACTGCATAGAAAAAAAATATGATTTAACGAAAAATCTTTTAATAAATACCAGCACTGGATTATTAAGATGGCAGATAAGAGCACTTAATAAAACACGTGTCAAGCAAAATCCAGGCCAGGATCATTTGAGATAAAATAGGCTTATTATCATACAATCTATAAAAGATTAATGAAACCTTTAATGTAAAGCATTAATGGAGCTGGCTGCATCCTGACCTTACCTAGACTTTTTTTTAGGACTTTTGCAGTCTTAAGTAGGAAGAATAGCTTTATTCAAGAAGGTTCCTTTTCCTTCTAAAATTTGTTCACATTTAAGAAAATGTAGATATATGGGCTTTCCCCTTAACATATAGTGCTGTTATCATTCATATATAATTGTCCATAAAACTCCTTGAAAAGTCTATTAATCTCTTCAGTATCCATGAACTTAATACCATAATTGTTCCTAACTGTAGCTATAGTCAAAGAACTGCTTGCCTGTTTTCTTGCTAATAACCCACTGGTTTTATGACTGAATTGAAATAAAGCCAGTTCTTCTAGCAATAAAGGTGAGGGTGACCCAGATGAATTAGATAATTGGCTTCACAGCCTATTGATCTTCTATTTGAGGTCTTTTAGGTCTGAATATTTTCTCTTTACTAATAGAGCTTCGCATTTTTTTTTCAGTTGCTAAGAGGTGTAGCAGGAGTCTAAAGAATATTAGGGAAAAAAATTGAGGGCAGAATAATATTAAAACCTGACTGGGCTCAAAAGTTCTTTTAGTTTCTGACATCAAGATGGTATTTTCCATTACAAAACATGGAACCTATTATTTCGGAAGAATAAACATTGTTAAAATGTCATTATTACCCAAAGCAATCTACACATTCAATGCAATCCCAATTAAAATTGCACCAGCATTCTTCTCAAAGCTGGAACAAACTATCCTAAAATCCGTATGGAACCACAAAA
>JAQQST010000928.1:0-14036 GCA_028646485.1 Cryptoprocta ferox
GCTACATGGCCATGAGAAAGAATGAAATCTGGCGATTCGTAGCAAAGTGGATGGACCTCGAGGGTGTCATGCTAAGCGAAATAAGTCAGGCAGAGAAGGACAGATACCATATGTTTTCACTCATAGGTCTAACAGGAGAAACCTAACGGAGGACCATGGGGAGGGGAAGGAGGAAAAAGATGGAGAGGGAGGGAGACAAAGCACGAGAGACTCTTGAATACGTAAAACAACTGAGGGTGGAAGGGGAAGGGGGAAAGATAAAGGGGGGTGATGGTCATGGTGGAGGTCACTTGTGGGGAAGAGCACTGGGTGTTATATGGAAACCAACCTGACAATAAACTATAAAGTTAAAAAAAAGAAAAAAATACTTTAAACATCAACCAAATGTAGATCATTATGAGGATTCTAGACCCATTCTCTTAAGTGTGTGTGTGTGTGTGTGTGTGTGTATAAACAAGGTGAGAAATTAGATCAGAAAGGTACAAATGTCAGATAATTTGAAGATCTATAAAAATATAAAGAGGGAAAATGGAGTGTTTTTCAAAAAATTATTCACTCCATAAAATACTTATTTTTAAAAACTTAGGTATCTGAATCATTGAATTTCATTCAGTTGATAAGAGGCATTATGTCTATGTTATTCATTTACTCATCCCATAAACATTTATTAGCTGTTTTTTATATTAGCATAGCTACTATGCATTAATGTTGGAAGCAGGTACCGAAGTTTAAAACAGTCAATGCTGTTTTTCAGGAGTTTTCTTTTTCTTTTTTCTTTTTTCTTGATTTTTGAGTAATAGAAAATTAGTTTTTTCAAGTATAATATAAAATTGAGATTTGTAGGTATACTCTGTTCTGTCAACAGTAGTCTTGGTTTATAATCAATTTTTATTGTATAATAAAACATTCCCCCCAGAGTTGTGATTTTAAATAATTTATCCTGTATTAGGAGGAATTTCTGAGTTTTTCTTACTGTTCATCTTCAGAAAGATTAATTTTTATTATTAGTTTTGATGTGATTTTCTATGCCTTGAAACCCCAATGTCTGTAGGAATCTAATCGGTTTATATGTGGGATGCCAGATGACTGGAATTTAGTGAATAATGTCCTGATAATATGAAATATAAGGCTGTGAATTTTCAGTACTAAGCTTTGATCCATATATGATTAATAAATAAAGATTTGCCATAGTAGTCTTAAAGTTAGATATATGTACAGATTAAAAAATTTTTTTCCTTTACATTCTGAGTGTTTTCTGACACTCACGAAACAACTTCAAATGTAAATCATTTGTTAAGTTCCAAATAGTGCTGTATTTTTTGCTCAAAACTGTCTGTTGGTAGTACACTTCTCTCCTGAAAGATACTAATACCTGCTAAGAACCACTGATTAATTAATGCCATAAAATAATAGCTGGGTAAATTCATCAAAAGAGTTTATAATTATTTAAAGTCAACCTCTTCTAATAGGGAGATGTAGAAGCAGAAAAATGTAGTAAGATTTCTTCTCTTTTAGGTCTCATATCTTTGGGGTAGAAAATCAATGTTACTATAATATTAATTAATGATATGTGCTCTGCAGAAAATAAGAACTGTATCTATGAGTGACTGGGTAGGGATTTGCAATGGGTAGTCTAGCAAGACTTCCATGAGAATGTGATCATTCAAAGCAAGTAAAAGTCAGTCTTGTGCAGTTCAGGAAGAAGAGCATTTCAGCAGAGGGTACATGCAGTGCAGAAATGGGCAGTGCTAAGGGAATTTGGGTTCACAGTGGTTTCTTTCTTCCTTTTAATGAGAACATAAACTCTATTTCTGAATGTTGATGTGAATTATCTAGTAAAAAGGAAAAATCTGTGATTCAAATGAATGGTTTTATCATCTGAGAGAAAATCATTGAGTCAGAGAAAGGAGATGGGATCCAGATAACTAACCGAGGTTAGCCTTGACCTCCGATGGATGAAAAATAAATTTACCCACATTAGCATGAGGGAACGTAGAGAGCTTGGGGTGAAGAAGGTGAGCTGGTAGAGTTGGTTTTCAAAGATAAGACACCTCTGTTTTCTCAGTGATAAATGGTTCAGATTGAGTGAGTGGACTGTGTATAGGACATTTGAGAATAGTAGAAATGATGAGTAAAAAAATTTTGGTATCGTTACTTGAGTATATCAATTAAAAAATAAATCCTTGCAGGAGTTCTATAAAACTTTGAAACGTGGATGGTACTCTGTTGAGTGTATCACATACAGGAATGAAAAGAAGATGTACAGAGACCGTTGTGCAGGAGTCAAAGAGAATGGTAGGGCCAGACTTTTGGAGGAATTTTGCCACCATTCTTTCCATAACTTCTTGTTCACTTATTCAGAAGAATTTATTAGTAGTATTAGTATTATTTTAATTTTTAAATCTCTAACCTAATCCCTCATTTTAGAACTACTCAGTTTCCTAAATTAGGAAGTTGTCCCCCAGGGAGTGTCTTAATTATTTCATTGAGAGGTGTAATCATTACTCATGAGCTCCATGCATTGCTATTATCACCATGCTAAGTTTAGCCTTTGATATTTTCATCCCATAATTTTAGCCTACTGCGAGATAAATGAGCAGAAAAACCAACTGCAAATATGGGCTCATCATATTTCTAAAGCTAGAAAATACCTTAGAAATGATGCAAGATATCTCCTTTTGCCAAAGAGCAAACAAGTTCTGAGAGTGAAATGACTTACCCAATATCAACCCCTTTCCATTGTAGTACTTGAAGGAGAATGAGGCTTCTCCATTCCAGCCTTTTGCATTCTTTTATCATTTAGCACTTTTTTTAGTGTAAATTATTTCTTTGTTTAAAATCATAACAGCTCTATAAATGAAAATTTCCTTTCTGCCTTTTGGGCTCTTCATATTTAGTGGACCTCCTCCATTTCTCAGAACAGCAGCAGCAGGCATCCTCCTTTAAAAATGTTGGCTAACACCGGATTTTTAAATAAGAAATATTATATTGGGAATTTACCTGGACAGTGTGCAGGATGGATTTAAGAAGCTAAAAGTGATTGCAGCATTCAGGTGAAATGATAGATTTAATTAGATTTTATTAAAGGAAGATGTTAGAGAAAACATAACGATTGGAAATCAATTTGGTGTGTCTGTGTTAAATATGTGTCAAATGTCAAGGGTCTGTATTTTTTTAAATGTTTTTTATTTATTTTTGAGAGAGAGAGAGAGAGAGAGAGAGAGAGAGAGAATGGGGGAGGGGCAGAGAGAGAGACACAGAATGTGAAGCAGGCTCCAGGCTCTGAGGGGGCTTGAACTCATGAGCCGTGAGATCATGACCGAGCTGAAGTCAGACGCTCAACCGACTGAGCCACCCAGGTGCCCCTGTCTTTTGTTTTGTTTTATTTTTAATGTTTATTTATTTTTGAGAGAGAGAGTCAGAGCATGAGTGGGAGAGGGGCAGAGAAAGAGGAAGACACAGAATCTAAAGCAGGCTCCAGGCTCCAAGCTGCCAGCACAGAGTTGGGGCTTGAACTCACGTGCCGTGAGATCATGACCTGAGCCACAGTTGGATGCTTAACTGACTGTGTCTTTTTTTAAATGTTTATTTATTTTTGAGAGAGAGAGAGAGAGAGATTACGAGCAGGGGAGGGGCAGTCAGAGAGTGGGACAGAGGATCCAAAACGGGCTCCCTGCTCACAGCAGAGAGACTTAAGCCGGACTTGAACTCAAGACTGTGAAATCATGACCTGAGCTGGAGTCAGAGGCTTAACCGACTGAGCCACCCAAGCACCCCAAATCTATATTGTCTTTTAAGTTCAAGGGTATGTGCCTTATGTCTTCTTTATCTGATATCTAAGTTATGTATCTGGATTAGCATTAACAAAAGGCCAGAACCTAATGTGGGATTAAAATGGAGGAGAAATTTTGAAAATATATATTGAAATATACTGATTTAATTATTTAAAATATTTTTTATTATTTAAAACAATATATTGGAGAATGGCATCTTTAACAGCTTTTTTTTAGTTGTTGACAGTTTGATTTGTTTTAATGCTAAGTGTCATAAAATATGATTTTACCAAAGTGAAACATATAGTTTGAATGTATCCAAAAGAGCAGTAGCTAATCCAGTTATATGATTTATGAAGAGGTGTCATCCTATTAAATCAAAATATCATATTATTCACTTTTTAAACAACAGCAAGAGTTTCGTTTATAATGTGCATAACAGTTACAGAACAATTTCCAAGGAAATCAAAGTAGATTTCCCCTATCCATTAATTTCCATTACCGCCTGTTCATTTCTACCCACTGGCAGCCAGTCTGCTCATGCAGCATTTGCCTCACATTTTCTATTAACTCATGTTTAGCAAATCCCACTCTCAATCTTATCAAATGATAGGCACTAAATTTTTGGCAGTCACAGTAAAATAGAGTTTCTAATTGGGAAGAAGTAACATAATAGGTAGCACAGAATGCCTTTCTAATGTAATGCCCGTTACAGTGTCTGCATTTGGAAGAGAGTTGAAGATTGTGCACTTTTCCAGAGAAGATGTAACCTTTTCCTCATCATGCCTAATAAATGCCCAGGGGAAACCAAATAATAAGGCCCTCCATTATTGTCAGGGGGAAACTAAAGGAACAGGCTAGACCTACAGGCTACAGGAATGCTATTAATTGTAGGTGCTATTCGTTGGTATTTTTTTTTTATCTCTATTGGGATTGGGGGAAAAGCTGATGTGGCGCCATGTAGAGGATTTAATTGGCTTATAGGCAACTCTGTTAAGAATTTCCAGCCCCTGACATTTTGTAACTGCAAAGGATCATGCATACATGTTACTCTCTTTCCTATGAATAAGTTGCATACATTTTTACAGATTCATGAATGTGAAATACAGCATTACTTTTTAAAAAATACTGGATGGGAAGAGTTCACAATAACTGAGCTAACTGGGAAAAAAATTTAAAAAGAAAACACATCAGGGGAGTTTTCTTACCTATTGAGAAAAAAACATACAAAGCTGATGATGCTGTAATATGTCTCTTTAATTGTGTAAATGTCTATTTTTTACTAAAAGATGTAACTTTGAAGAATTGAATTCTGTGGGAAAGAAGACAATATATATGAAAAGTAGTGGTAGGCCTTTCACTGATCTTATATGAAAAGTTCCATATAAATACTTAAAACTGAAACTGTTATGTGTGCATAAAAAGCCTAAAACTAGCATGGACACTGAGGTCCATTTTAATTAGAAAATTTAATTCTTAATAAAATGTTAAGGTTTTCCTTAAAAAATATTTTGTTTCCTTTGGCTACCTTAGTGCATTCATCCATGTGTAAAATTTATTATGATCTACTAATTTCTTGTCAGCATTGAAAAAAATGTGTTTTATGTAGCCAAATATCTGACTTGGCATCAAAAAAATCTTTATAAAAGATTTTATAAGTTTTATAAAATCATGGAGAAAGCAGAAATTAAAATATTCAAGCAAAAATAAATGTAATCTGGACCATTGGATAATCATAGTAAGTCACTTTTGAAATATTTAAGTTTTAATAATGTAAGAGTTAAAAACATCAGTTGGAAATTTATCATTATCAAAATGTAATTGAATGGCTATTATGCAGGATGTTCTCAAAGAATTTTCCCTGCCAGGTTTCAAAGCAGAGACTTGCATAAATGATCAGTAAACATGATAATCTCTGTTTTACGACATTGTATTACTTTTCAGAGCATTCACATAGTTAACATTTTCCATTCATATAGCCCTAAGAACTGTACCCTTTCAGTGAAATAAAAAAAGTTTATGTTCAAGAACTTGAAATCTCCTTAAGATAAAAATTATTTCAGATAGTTATATATTGCATATGTATATAAGTATACATAGATATACATTTGCACACACATATACATATATAGCGCACATAAACACATATATGCATATATATATGTGTGTGTCTCTGTGTGTATAAAGTAAATTGTGCTGCTATATTAAGACGTTTCATAATTTTCTGAAAGAATAGAATGGCTATGAAAGTTATATAATTCTCTCAGGTCTCAGGTAAGGACCTGACTTCATAATGGATTCTTAGTTATTTAATGAGAAGTACATTAAATATGTACTCAACTCTTAAAAATAAAATTTAAAACTGGAAATTATATGTTTATTATTTCTTTCTTTAGATACAGTTACCCTGGCTCAACAATATGTTACATATTTTCCATCTTTAACTCCCGTAAGTTAAAAAGATAATTGAGCTTTCATAGAAGCATCAATAGGAACTGTTCTTAGGAGTGACTTAATGGAAATTGGAATCTGACCAGATTTAATATCTGATTATATAACAATATTTTTATGTGAGAATGTACCTTAAGTTAAAAAATCCACCTGAAATAAAGCTTTTATGAATATCTGCCAAATTATAATCTCTAAAGAAAATTGGATATAAATGAAAAGTTGTCAGTCAAGATCATGTGAAATGAATGATACCTAACTGTTTTTTTTTTTTTTTTAAATCATGGTGACTTCTTTTACAAAATGTAAAATCCTCTTGGAGACAAAGTTTCTGATCAAAATTATTTCATACATTTGGATATTTGTAAATCATGTTTTGGTAACAAATAAAAAATTTTAAAAAGCACATTTGAAGGAAAGGAAAAAGTTGTATTTTTTAACTGAAAAACCATACTAATTTTTGTGTTCTCCATCTTCAAGGAGAGAAGGGACAGAATGCATATTCTCTATTGCTACAGCAGACTCACAAAAAGCCCTGGGAACTATCTTATTGATTTAGTGGTTATCTGAAACATATGGATTCATTTGAAAGGTGGCCACAACTTTCCCATTGCTTAAAATAAAATACTGCATGACTCTTATTCTAAACATGGGACTTGGAATGGCAGAAAATTTGAGATGATTAATAACAGAAATTTTTCCTTTGCACGGTCTGAACATTCTACTGAGTGGACGTTTTCAAATGTATCAATATTTCAGATGACAAGGATTTTTGTAATGATTCTTGACTAAATACCATGACAGGATTTTTAATACTTTCATTCCCAGTTCTTCTGCATGGTAGGCAAAAAGTTAAATGCTGATTAGGATATTACTCTATTTTTCATCAAGGGAAAGACAATGACATACATTTAGTCCAGTATTATTTGAGTTCAAATTAAATTGGACTGATGCCTGGTGCAAGGATACCATAATTCATTAAACAAATATGTACTGTTGACTATTTGCAAGGCATTGTGTATGATGAACAGAAAGAGTCCCTTGCTTGCAGAGCTATTAGAAGAAAGTGATTTATTCAAACACTGACTTTCCTTGGAAAGACATAATTCTTCATTACCAGGCTAGAGGTGTGTGCTTAACAGTAAGGCCCCCATCAGTCAGTCTCTTTGCTACTTTATATATTTGAGAAGAAAATAAAAGCATCATGTCTTACCTTCTCAAACATGAATGTGAATGAGTGTGTCTCCCATTTCGACACACTGGCAGCATCCCTGTTAATAATAATCACTGAAGAATTCCCTGTGTCACATGTCTGTAAGCACATAGTTCAAAACTCTATACTTGTAAGATAAATTAATCAATTAAGGAAAATTAGTAATAAAGTTAATGGAGGAAAGGTAGTAAAGGGGAAGTACTTTGTAATAAAGATGTATTAGAAGAATTACATTAAATTTTTTCTTTTTCTTCTTCCCACTTCTCTACTGTAGGATGTGTTCAGGAGATGAAAGGAAGGAAAGGAGGAAGGCAGGAGGGAGGGAATGAGGGCAGAAGGAAGGAAGGGGAAGGAGAAGGTAAAGGAAGTACCACAGAAACAGAGAGAAGGCAGACAGGCAGGCAAGATGGAAGATAGGAAGCAAGAAGATAGCTCTCTCCTTCAAACAGGCCAGGACTGGCTCATTGTTTCTTTACTGTCAGAGCAATCTTAATGGACAATAGCATCCCAGCAGCTGTGGTGAAAAATAAATTGACAGATTAATGAGGTAATTTCTAGTCAGATTAAAGAACGAAAAGGGAAATCTGCACTTGTGGTATATGCCACAGTCAATTTTGTGTACAGTTGAGGCTACATACTTTATACATTTAATGTGAAGGGAATAGAATTTCTTCTAGAAATTCATATAACCCATATTAGGGAAACATTCTGTAAACGCAGATAGATACCAGGATTAAGCCGTCTTTGTACATTTGTGATAATCTTGGCTGTGTTTTCCCTCCTCCTCATGCCTTCTGTAAGGCTGAATATCTAGATCACATTCAACACTTGCTGGCTGACTGATAATGAGCAAAACCTTAGGAAGTCTTGATCTGTGGTTTGGAAAATTGAGATCATCTGGGGGCAAAAGTGTACCATACTAACTCGTACACTTGATTTCTCAGTAAGGCCGGAATTGTTTTTATAATCAGCATTTACGGTAACTTGAAAAAATACTGAAGACAACATTTACAGCAGAAATACAATTTCTGAGGCAAAACTAATGATTAAGTCATCACCGGCATAAGAAAGCAGACCTAAGACAGTAAGATCTGGTAAAAATTGTGAAGCTTGCAGTGAGAGTCCCAGGTCTTGAACACAATTACTCTGGGAAATAAAAGGAGGCAAGCATAAGCTTTCTTGCGCTTGTAAATATAGGGAGAAGCCTTAAAAACTTAGAAGCTGTGATGTGTAGAGACCACCTTTAAATTTCCATGGTGCATACTGGAAGATTCACCATCATTGGATTGTTCTGGTGTTGTAAATTACCAGCATAGAGCTCACCTAGCAACTACTAAGAAAGAAACAGTGGCCTCAGGGGAGGCACAGGAAGATAATCAGAATTTTAATTGGAAGGCAGATCTGAAAAACAATGATAGAGGGCATTACAAGTAGAAGGGAGATGAGCCTTTTGTTCATATTAAAAACTGTATCTCCCAGCTGTGGAATGGAACAGAGATTTAGGATACATCTGTATGCCATTTGTCATTTTATGTAAGTATGAGACAGTCTCAATGTAAGTGAAGTTGAGAGTATTTTGTTAACCTGGGAGCTAGCCATTAGTAGTTTCAGAATCGCTTCATATGCTAAAAAGGTACTTTAAAGGCAAATGACCGCTTGTTCTAAATATCCTTTAGACTTTTTACATTGCCTTTAGTTTCTTTCAATTTAGTTTCTATTTTATTTTTAACCAGCCAGGCTACTCTAGAAATTGTCTTCAACTGTAATTGATAATTTATAGAAAATCTTGTAAATTTTCAAATATGACAGGATATACAATAATAAACCCCGTTCCCCAGAAGATATGCTAATCTCTATGTATATATATGATGATCTTTTGCTTCTGAGGTAAAGATTAATAAAAAATTCCCCTTACTGGCCCTGGTTCAACACCACAAATGCCCAGAGAATGGATCACCATTCTGGGCCATTTATCCTTCAGGCAGACACCAAACTTAGCAACTGAATTATTGGCCAAAAGTGTTTGTGTGGTATGATGTTGTTACATAGATTGTCTCCAGATGGTATAGCTGAATCCCAGTTGATTATATTATATCCTTTCTTTTTATCTTTCTAGAACTTAAATATTCCTTATAGGTGTGTGTGTGTGTGTGTGTGTGTGTGTATGTGTGTGTGTGTGTTTCTCAACATCTGTTTTCTTTGAAACCAGTAAACATAAGAATTAGATCAGCTATAGCCTTGAGTAGTATGGAAGAGTTATTTAAAACAAATGATGAGTCGATCTTATATAACTCTCTTTTTTTTGTAGTGGTTTAAGTCCTTAAAGTGTTGTTCAGGAATCAGAAGCATCAGCAAAATCTGAGGTTTTGTTAGAAATGTAGCATCTTAGGTCTAGTCTACACCTACTAAGAAATACTTTATATTTTAACAAGATACAAATATTGAAATCTACTTTTACATTAAAATCTGCATATTAGTTTGAGAAGCTGTGAAATTCAGTTACTAGCCAAAATCAAGAGTAAAAAAATACGTATGTTAAAAAAATCACCAGTTAAAGCAATATTGAGGAATAAATAGGCAAGAAAGATAAACAGAGTCCAGGCGAGGCCTTGGAATTTGACACAAATTTTAAAGATAAATGATAAATCATGTGTGGATGAAGGAAGGAATAAGTAGGAAGTTTGCTTGTATGGCAGGAGTGTTGTGAGTTCTGTTATTCTAAAAAACCAACATAGACTGGTATTATGGAGACGTTGAAAAGGAAGAACATCCCATCCTAAAGATGTGATTTTTGTATGGGAATGGAAAGTAATTATGACACTGTATTCACTTCTGACTTAATATCTAGAGAAAGACTATTAGCAACTAGGGAATTGTATTTAATCAGAACAAGTCTATTGTATATGTTGGTTTGCGCCTCACCTATCAGGCAGGAAGAAGTTCTTCATGGTGTGACTTGTAGCTAAAGAGCTGAGCCAAATTATATCCTATGTGCATAAGAATTGGTGTTAAACTCAAACTCAAGCTCTATCTAGTTGATAAATCTAATGAATACTAGAAAAGTTGTTTATTCTCTCTTAGCTTTGCCTGCCTTTTTTTTTTAAATTGGGAATGGTAGGGAGGACATAGTTTTACAGTCTAGAATTTTTGTAAGATTTCAGTAAAACAGTATATGTAGATCAATTGGCATAGATTAAACATACAAGTTATGGTAATTATTATTTATTAAACATATTGTATAGCACAGTCCCCTGTGTATGTTTGGAATACATTCTGTCAAATAGTAACAGTTGAGAATTTAACAGAATCATTATTTGTATTTTGTCTAGGGTTTCTTTGGTCAAAAAAAACCCCACATTATTTTAAAGGAACATAGTTTTATTATGCACCAAATTTCAAAAACCGTGCTTGATTTATTATGCTATTATAAAAAGGAAAGAATAAATGAATATAATAAAAATATTATAATGGCCAAATGGGATTATTTTTATCATTAAATAAGAGATATCCTTGAAAAGCAGTTTCTTTCCACAACATTATAGTGATTTGCTATCATCTAATCACATTTCTACTCTGTTTTAGCTTAATATAATGTTGGAAAGGTGTCTAGAGAGACAAAACTGAGAAAAGGAAAATTTATTAGAGGTAAACATCTTGAAACCACTATGTACAGTTTCTGTCCTAAGAACATTTATGTAACATACTGAATAGCTTACACTTCTTTGCATGTCATTTGTGTTACGGTGTCTAGAAAAGAACTTGGAATCTAGAACTGAAGTCTGATCCTTAGTGGACTGCTCTTTCACGATTCAGTTTTCTCATTTGTGGAAGGGCCACTATGAAACATACTTGAGCCACTTCACAGGACTACTGAGAGAAACAAATCTAATGAATATGAAGTAATAGTTATAGGTCTCCCACTGGACATATAATTTCTGAAGGCGATATCTTTATATCAGGATATCTGTAAATACTGAGCATTCAAAAGGTACTTGCTCATTTGTCCCATATGTTATCTAATTTTTATAAAAACTTTTGTTAGCTATGCACTACTCACCTGAGAAGAATAACAGTGGGACTGATTTAAGGATTAAAAGCTCTGTGTTTATATTACTTTTATATTATATTTTTGACTTCTAAGACATAAGTTAATACGTATAAACTCAGTCGGGAATGGTAATTTTCTTGGAAATACACGCTTGCAGTTTTGGTTTGTGTTTGCTCTTGTTTTTATTGTTTTGGTTAAACATCTAAATATAGCCTGCTAGCATACTGGAAGTTACATTTGCAAGAGATAGAATCTGTTTTATATTCTTAAAATATGTTTAAGCATAAATTACTCATTTTGAAAAGTAATCTTTAAAAAGTTATCTACAAATATATGTTTTGCTAATTTTGAAAAATATTTGGCTGTGTTTTTAAATGCAGAACAGTGTCAGAATGTGGCTGCTGGGTATAGGAAGAGCTAACTCACTCAAAAAGTCTTGGATTTACAAAACTGGATTGTAGGGACATTAAACAAATAAGAAGGAACCCTGTCTTGTTGTGAATCAGCATGAAGTGTTTTGGAAATAAGTTTCTACCATTCTTAATGATCATAGCCTTGATATACCATATTAAAATCAAAAAATTACTTCATTATTTTGTATTGCCATTTTTCTGTTTATCTTTAGAATTTAAACACCAATATTCTCCCTATTAGGTAAGTAGTCTGAGAGTGTCATAACCATATACTCCATTCAGTTCATTCATTTGACCTGCTACATAGGTTATGCATACTTGTGACTAACATGATTTTAAGTGCCTGTTTCTCTGCAGAATAATCTATTGTGTGTCACAGTAGGGCAGGACTCTATTTCTTTGGTCTGCATTAACATCATGACTTTCAAAACAGAAATAAAATAAAATAAAATATTTTTCCCAATTATAACATAGTTAAAAGAAAAAAAAACTGGCTGAATTTCTGAGACTAAGATGAAATGATCCATATGTAATCATCAAAACAATCATTCCTCTGTCAGTTTAAAAGACTAAAAAGGGGAGCCTGGGTGGCTCTGTCAATTAAGCATCCCACTTTTGGTTTCAGCTCAGGTCATGAACTCACGGTTCATAGGTTTGAGCCCTCATTGAGCTCTGCAGTGGCTGTGCAGAGCCTGCTTGGAATTCTCTCTCTCTCTCTCTCTCTCTCTCCATCTCTCAGCCCCTCCCTTGCTCACACTGTCTCTATCTCTCTCAAAATAAATAAATAAACAACAAAAAGACTAAAAGAACTTTCTTTAACCCTGATTTTTTTAAGCACCTGATGAAAGAATGCAACCAGGTTATCAGTATATCTCTTTGGAGAGTAAATAGAGTATTTTTTGTTAGTTTGTTTGTTTTTTAAGAAACTGTTTTGAACATATAGTAGGTAGAAGAGCCCTAACAGTGTCCTGATATGGACCCAGATGCAATGTATGAGTATCCTGTGGCCCTCTCCTTGCATTAGGGTAACCCAAGTTTACGTCTTAGAAGCTACAGATTAATCTTGAAAGTGAGCAAAGTCTAGAAATTCAGAGACTTGTCTGGTCCTTCCATAGTTGGCATATACTTCCTGCTTTTCAGATTTCAATATTTGTGCCCTTTTGCACACTAACTTCACCAGCTTTTGGGGTTCTTCCCAATATTTATTTTCTGTAGTTTTTCTTTTTAAGAGTTAATTATTGGGGGGAGCGGGCAAATTGGCGGAGAAGCAGGGAGCTCTGTAATCCGTGCATGCCCGTATGGATTGAACTGAGAAGGACTGAAGGGATAAAACTTGGATTTGCAAGTGGGGGAAAGAAGAAACAGACACCAGAAAGAAGACAACCTCAAAGATGCCTGAGTGAGTGACTGTGATCTGGGAAATTAGGGGACGGGCGGGTCCCGGTGGTAAAGGGGAAAGGAGCCCCCGAGCCCAACGCAGGGAGAGCGAGCTGTGCCCCGGAGAGACCAGGGGAAGAGAAAGAGAGACGGAAAACGCACCTAGAACCATCTCTAAGGGAGGAAAAACTCGCCCGTCTCCCCATATATAACTGCCGAGCGCCGGGAGAGAAATCCGTCCCATCTGGCCGGTGAATTCTTCCTTGGGCGCAGCGGCAGCGGCATCCATTCCAAGCCACACTGGAGCGGCGGCGGCACAGATAAAGGCAGCGGCGGTGCGAAAAGCGGCGGCGGCGGCGCCAAGAAAGGTGCCTTGAAAAGCGGTGGCGGCGGCGGCGGCGGCGGCGGCGGCGGCGGCTCCAAGAAAAGGGCAGCACAAGCCGGGCCGGGAGGCCAGCCGCCAGCGGGAACGCATCACATCCCCGGTGACGGTGTTGAACTGCATGGACTGGGATTTGGAAGTGAGGCGGAGCTTGGAGAGTACAGTTTGCCTCGCCCGTGGCACAGGGAGATCGGACTCAGAAGGGCGGTTGCAACGCTTGGTTCCCGCAAAGCTTTGAAGCAGTGCCATACTTCTCCCCGCAACCACCAAGGCGGGGCCTCGGAGAGAGCAGCCCCCGAGACCTGACTGGACGCCAGAACACGCCCATCCGCACAGGGGAGTTGTCTTTTTTTTTTTCTTTCCTTTTTTTTCTTTCCTTTTT
>JAQQST010000929.1:0-14034 GCA_028646485.1 Cryptoprocta ferox
TCTTTTTCTCAGCTTCCTCTTTTGCTATAACTCTGTCTTCTAATTCACCTATTCTCCTCTCTGCCTCTTCAATCAATGCATTGGCCACCTCCATTTTATTATGCACCTCATTTATAGCCTTTTTTTTAACTCGTCACAGCTATTTTGAAGGTCCCTAGTCTTTGTATCAATCGCTTCTCTGATGGTTTTTTCAATTCCAGTGATTAATTTTATGACATTGTTCTAAATTCTTGTTCAGTTATGGTGCTTATGTCTGTTTTGAGCAGTTCTGTGGCTGTGATTTCTTCCTGGAATTTCTTTAGAGGAGAGTTTTTTGTTTCATCATTTTGGCTAGCTTTCTGTCTCTTGTCAGTTTTCAAAGCTCGTTATGCACTGTGCACTGTTAATATTGCTCTATTAAAAGAGGCTCATTGACTATCCAGGGCCTGTCGTTTCAGGAAGTGTTCTTTTAATGGTGTCTCTCGGTTTCTCTTGTTGTGCCTTTGATTATTTTATTTCCCTGCTCAGTGGTATTTGGGACTCTTCACCATGTGTCTTTTGGCTTGTTTCTTGAGGTAGCCCTGAAAAGAACAACAGACAGACAAACACACAGGGAACAAAAGCACACAAATGCACAGACAAATCAAATAAATAAGCAAACCAAAAGGGGAAAGAAAATAAGAAAAGAAAGGAAAAGGAAAGAAAAAAAAGAAGGGGGGACAGAAATGACAAAGGACAGTCTGAGAGCATAAAACCTGCAGAGGGGAGAGATAAGAATGAGATAGGGAAAAATACATCTGGATGGCAGGAATTGATCTAATCATGGCAGTGTATAAATGTTGGTCTTTCCCAGACTCCAGGGGGAAAAAGGAGAAACGAGAGAAAAAAGAAAAGAGAAAGAAGATAAAAAATAATAAATAAAAAAATAAAAAAATAAAAAAATTTAAAAAATATTAAAAAAAAAAAAAGCAGCTCTCCAGCGCGGATTGGCGTGGTTTGGTGTAGGTAGGTTGGGTCTTGGGTTGTGGGGAGAAGAATGGTGAGCCCCAAGCCCTTCTCAGACCACGAGTTGGAAGCCACTCTTTGGAGTCTGATCTCCCCGTGCCACGGGCGGGCCAAATTGCTTTTTTTTCCTAAGCTCCGCAACATTTCCAAATCCTAGTCCGTGCACTTTAATGCTGCCGCCCCAGATGAAATGAAATGAAATGTCTTCCCACAGGAGGGCGGCTTTCTTGCCGGGATTGAGTAAGGGGACTGGGGAGCCAGCTTTTTCTGGCTCGGCCCAGAGTCGGCAAGCCGCTGAGCCCAAGGGAGAACAAGCCCACCGAGGGGGACGAATCTCTCTCCCCTTGCCCAGCGGCCACACATGGGATGGTGTGTCTCTCCGTCCCCGGTTGAGGTCTCTCCCTCTCCAGAGACCACTCTATGAGAGTTTTCAGTCTCTCTTTCTCTTCCCCTCGGCTCCTCGGCCCTGCGTCACCCTTCTGGGTGTTCTCTCTCCCGGCTCCGCTTTGGGCCAGAGCTCCCTTCCCTCAGAGCCTCTGGTCCCAGTTTGCACTCACTCAGGCATCCATGAGGCTGTCATTTATAAGGAGTCTGCGCACTTCCCATTCTTGCAGATCAGAGTATTGTGGCTTTAGTCCTTCTCAGTTTGATAGTTGTGGGCGGGTGGAGATTACAGAGCTCCCTACTTCTCCGCCATCTTGCCGCTCCCCCTACCTGAGCTGTTAGAGACCCCCTCACCCTACCCCCAACCATCAGTCCAGCCAAGTCCAAGCCAAGTCTCTCTCTCCCACAGAGACCTGAGATCCTGGAGTCAGCCATGGATAGATCTTGCCCCTGGGAATTATAGAGATGGTCTGAGCATGCTGACCATTCTTCATGTGGCTGCTTTCACTGGTGTGGATGGAGCTCTGGGCTGGGGGCTGGTGTTTTTTCTTTGTGGCATGAGCTAAGAGACAAGACAGCTGAGAAGGAGGTTAACACCTCAAAACATTATCATGACATGTGCAATGGCTTGGGTCCACCTTGTAGGGGTTCTCCCAGCTCAGGTACCACCAAAATCCTAGGGCAGTCTCCAAGGGGGACCAGGACTGTGAGGACCCTGTCACAGCCCTCTCCTTCCACTCAATTGCTTCTGTGACTCCTCTTCCATCACCCTTACCCTCACACATCTCACAAAAACACAGCCTCATGACTTTCCAGCCCTCATGCAAAAGCTGTTGGAACTCCACTGTCCTTCATCCTTCATTTCCATTCCTGTCCAGCCCCAAGCCGACTGCTGCCCATTCCCCAACTCCCCATCAATTACCTTCATCAGTGCTCAGTACACAGGACTTACCCTCTGTGCTGATGCCACAATGAATGGGCCTCAGTCCTCTCTGCACTGTGTCCATCCCCGGGCCAGCCTGGGCTGCAGAGAAGAAGTGGGAGAGGATATCACAGTGTGACCATGTTGCCAAACCCAAGATCCACATCTTTGTTCTCCCCTTGCTTTTTCTCTCACCAGTTTTCAAATTAGCTCAGGGGAAACATTTTTCTCTTTTATCCATGACAACATATTCC
The DNA here is from genome assembly GCA_028646485.1 of Cryptoprocta ferox. Lineage (NCBI taxonomy): Eukaryota > Metazoa > Chordata > Mammalia > Carnivora > Eupleridae > Cryptoprocta > Cryptoprocta ferox. Next base: position 2,545 of record JAQQST010000929.1, read on the forward strand.
CTAGGCTTTCCCTCCACTTACCTGGCTGCTCCTTTGTATTCTCTTTTCTGCGATTCTCTTCAGGGGCAGTCCTACCTCCAAATATTGCAGTGTGCCAGGGATGAGTTCTCAAATCACCATTTACACTCACTAGTCTGGTGCATCCTACTACCTATACACCATTGACAACTAAATGTTGATTTCCCTGTCTGAGATCTCTACTAAGCTTCAGACTTCCATATCCAGCCTTCCCCTTGGTAATTCTCATTAGACATCTAAGTCCATCTCCAATGAGCCATCACTCTGTGGACATTAGGGCTGTTTTCCTGGCATCCATGCCATGCCTCCTGCTTTGGTAAGTGGATCCTCCTACTCACAGCTGCATGGGTGGTCTCTCATTGGCAAATGGGAATAACCCCATGCCCATTGGCCACAGTGACTGGTGATTTAAACCAGTCCAATAAAATTGAGCAAAGGTTCAGGACTTTTGTTTAATGGTTGGGCAGTAGAAGCTTCTTCTAGTGGGGGTCAGGACTAAAACCATTGCCACCATTTTGCACGACTGAGGGAAGCCAGACTGAGGACAAAGCAAGATTTGAGGACCCATGGAGAAGCTTTGATCAAACCATGCCCAACACGGGACTTTTCAGTTGTCAGAGTCAATACGTTCCTATTGGTGCTTAGGCAAGTTTTACTTATACTTTCTGCTACTTGACAATAGAAGCATTATGATCTATATAAGAGCAAACAGAACTCTCACATTGCCACCACTCCATTAACCTTTTCTGTGATCTTCCCCATTTCAGTTCATGGCAGCCCATTCCATTCAGCAGCCTGGCCAAAATCCTTCAACTCATCTCTGACTCCTTTCATAACTCTCACTCCCTGTATCCTGTCAGCAACTTCTTTCTGCATTACTTTCAGAATTTATATGGAGTCCAACCTTCCATGCCTACTCTTGTCCCATTGCTGTCCACTCTGTCACAACAGCCAGACTCACTTTTGAAAATTAAAGATCATGTCATTAGCTTGGCTTAAAATCCTTCAACTTGCAATAGAATTCAGACCTAAGGCTATAGGTGATGTAGGCCTGCTTACCTTTCTGACTCATCCCCTTCCATTGCCCTCTCCCCATCTACACTGGTCTCCTCTTCCTCAGAGACTCCCTGGAACCCATGAAAGACCCTGGCACTGTTCTTCTGTACCCCCATTCTTGCCATGTTTGCCTGTCTCTTGTCACTCATGTCTGAACTCAGATGTCTCCTCCCAAGGAAGCCTTGTCTGAAGGACCAGGCTCATGGTACCCACCCAGTCAAACTTGATCACAGCTCCTTGTTTTATTTTACTAATAACACATCAGTGTCTGCAACTATCTTATTGGTGCCTGTGCTCACTTCTTTATTGTCTGTCTCTGTCCCTCTCCTGGGAGCCCCTTGAGGGCAGACCCAGTCTTGTTCACTGCTATATCCTAAGACCTAACATTCACTGCATCTGAACAGAGTGTGAATTCCAGAGATGTGCGTGGCCATCACAGAAGCAGAAGATGGTCGAGCCTCACTAACATGGGATGCTCTGCCCCACTGCAGGAGAAGCTCAGAGTTCTCTGTCGGGCTTCTGGGCAGAGCAGGGATGTGGGAGGCAGATGAGAGAGTGCAGAGGAGAATCTGTGAAGCTTTCAGGACCTGGAGCTTCAGATGGCCATTCATATCAGTTTCCAGCTGTGCTATGGAAAAAGCTTCAGAGAAAAAGGGCCCAAGAAACCTCTGTGGCTGCAGTCACGGGAAGCCCCAAGTCAGAGAGGTCGTGGGGTGAGGGTGTGTGGGGAGGTCTCAAGTCACCCTGAGGCCTGCGGTCACAGATTCTACATGTGCCAGGGCCCAGAGGTCCTGGCACCAGCAAACACAATGACCAGCGCAGCTCTACGGGCAGAAGATGCCATCTGGGAGGGAGTGGGTGCTGCTGTCATCAGGGGCCTCGGGGCAGATCCAGGACTCTGCTGGACTGAGGTCACTCAGACCCAGGGTGGGGAGGGGGTACTGTACATATTTCCTGGTACATACGTCCTTTCTCCTTTTAGACGAGCAAACATTATTGCTGAGGGTTTGGCCACAGCTTCCTGCCTCCTTCTGAGATCAGAAGCCACAGTCACTGTCTTACAGGCTTCCCTGTCAGACTAGTCTTGACTTCAGAGACACAGGGCTAGGCACACTGTTCCCACCCCCAGTCTCTCCTGAGACAGGTGTTCAATGAGTCGGGGGCATGCTTCCCAGCAGCCACCTTGCTATACTGGGGAGGGGCAGATCTGGGTCCAGATGGACAAAACAGCTCTGGTCAGACCTCAGCACAGGCAGGGCAGAGCACCCTGTCACTCCAGCTTCACGTTCTGGAAAATCCCACCAATCTGCTGGGCAAAGGGGACAGATGGAAGTACTCCGGGGCCACCTGTAGTCTACCATCCCTGGGCTAGGATCCTCACCCAAGCTCTCACTGGCTCTAGGAAGGATACTTCTTCCTCATACTCTCTTGCCAAAGTCACCTGTCTGGGGGCCATTCGCTCCATTCTTTCCAGGCTGCTTCCCATGTTGCTTCCTCTGCTTAGACTACCTTCCCCTGCTGACTTCTCTTGGCTAACTTCTCATCTTATCCTTCAAGACTCGGTTCAGGGGACCCTTCTCCTGGAAGCCGTCCATAAACTCCCACTGGCAGGGTGGAGGGCACCTCTCTCTGTTTCCAAAGCCCCTGAACAACACTGTATTTCTCAAGGAGGATGCCACTGAGTTCCCTGAGAGCCACATTGACCACCATGTGTAAAATCACTATTCCTCCCTCCTCTTGTCAACCTTCCTGGTTCCCTTAAACGGCTCTACTTTTTCCAAAGCATTTATCACCTTCTGACATACTATATAGTTGTTTATTAGAAACTGATTTCTGTATTGTCTCTCTTTCTCTCTCCTGAGTTTCACAAGGGCAGGGATCATTGGCTATTTTTTCACTAATGTATCCTAAGCCCTTAGAACAATGCCTGGTAATTAGTTGGGGGAGGATGTCAATAAATGTTAGTTTAAAGAGTAAATGAATGAATGAATTAATGAATAATAGTTATCTGTTTACTTTTTGGTGAACTTCCTGAGGTCAGGCTTACAACCAAGCTTTCTTGTCAGCCTCATTCAACAAAGTAGAGCAGGAAGAGGTTTGAATTGAAAGGGTGGCACCTGGGTTGCCTTTGCCCTCCTCACTGTGGGTGACTCCTGGTAATCCACTCTATTAACGCCTGGATCACTGGATGAATGGGACAGATACTGCCAAAATCTCCTGCCAGCCATCAGTGGACATTGTACTTGAGTGTGAGGGATTCTAACATCTGAGTCAGTGTGTGGGCATCAGCTTGAGCTGTGTGTGACCATAGGGTAGTGCTTGGGGGGTACTTAGAAATAATTTTTTAATAAAAAATTTAAATAAATAAATAAAAGGGGCACCTGACTGGCTCAGTTGGTAGAGCACCCAACTCTTGATCTCAGGGTCATGAGTTCAAGCCGCACATTGGGCATGAAGCCTACTTAAAAATTTTTTTTTAATTAAAAAGAATTTTTTTTAAAAGGAAGAATTGAGGGATATCGTTGGAGGCTGGGGGTTTGTGGGTAAGGGTCATTTTCTGCAATTGTCCCAATTCCCAGAACTACAGTGGGGAAGGAGAGTTACAATCCAATGAGGAAGGGACCAATTCTTTGTTAAATGGTGATGGGGAAAATGGCTATGCAGGGGGAAAGTGTCAGTTAAGATTCCTACCTCATGCTACACAAGATTAATTCCAGCTAATTAAAAGTTAAGTGTAAAGGGGTACCTCGGTGGTTTAGTCGGTTAAGGGTCCAACTCTTGATTTCAGTTCAGGTCATGATCTCACAGTTCATGAGAGTGAGTCCTGTGTCAGGCTCTGAACTGACTGTGTGGAGCCTGCTTGGGATTCTCTCTCTCTCTTTCTCTCTCTCAAAATAAATAAACATTTTTTACATTAAAAATGATTTTGAGTTAAAAAAAGTTAAGTGTAACAAAATTTAAATACTTTCATTAGATAGGAGAATATTTTCTGAGAATAAAAATCAATGGAAGAATTCATCCAAGAGAAATAAAATAAAACCATATAAAGACTTGTACTTGATTGACGCTTTATTTGTAGTAGCCTCAAACTGAAAACATCCCAAATTTCCATTGCCAGATAAACGGTTAAATAAATTGGGAACTAGCCACACAATGGAATACTACTCAGCAATAAAAAGGAATGAGCTATGGAAACATGTACCAACATATTTTGATGAATCTCAAAATAACTACGCTGGAGTCAGATTTTAAAAAATACAAACTGTGTGATTCCATTTATAGAAAATTCTAGGAAATGTAAAGTACATAGTGTGAAGAGAGCAGGAGGAAATGATTACAAAGGAGTATGAGGAAATTTGGGGTGGTGATGCATATGTTCATTATCTTGATTGTGGTAATGGTCTTACACTTGTACATACATATGAAAACATATCAAATCGTATAACTTAAAACTGCAGTTTATTATACCTCCGTTATCTCTCAAGAAAACTTTTAAAACTGGTAAAATAAAACACAAATAAAGAGGTAAATGGATTTTTAAAAACTTTTTACTGAGGTATATCTGATATATAACAATGTATACAGATATTATGTGTACAATTTGGTGAATTTTTATACATGCACGTGCTTGTGTAAGTTAACACTCAGATCAGGATCTGGAACATTTCCAGTACTCCAGAAGGCACCCTAATATCCCCTCCTACTTAGTATCCTCCCATCAGTAACCTGGGACAGGCTACTGTATTTATGTTAGCATTCAAATTTAAAACTTCTCTCTGTAGGGGCGCCTGGGTGGCTCAGTCAGTTGAGCATCCAACTCTTGATTTCAGCTCAGTCATGATCCCAGGGTCATGGGGATCGAGCCCAGCATTGGGCTCCATGCTAGGCATGGAACCTGCTTAAGATTCTTTCTCTCTCTCCCTCTGCTCCTCTCCCCAGCTCGTCCCCCTTCTCTCTTAAATTAAAAGAAAAAAAAAAAACCCTTCTCTGTGTGAACACCACCATGAATTATATTAACAAGTAAGTAATGTGCTGGAGAAAATATTTTCCACAAATATGACTAAGTGATTCTAACCTTAATATATGGAAAGCTCCAGTAAAGAAAACACTTGAGAGTTCAAAGGAAAAATGAGCAAAGGACATGAATGAACAAGTCATAGGAGAAAGAACAAAGGGAGGGAGGGAGGGAGGGAAGAAAGAGAGAAAGAAAAATGAAAGAAGACATTCAACCAGTCACTCAAAAAGCATTTATGGTGGGGCTGCTATCATCTATGCATTGAGCTAGGTGCTGAGATGATAAGAGGAAATAAGACACAGACCTCATGGCATAGTGAGAAGGGTGGGACAATGGCAATTAAAAGAAGAGAAGAAAATCTCCCATTGGGCAAGCACAGGGGCAGTTTGAGCTTGGAGCAGATGTCTGACTTGGCTGTGGAGGTTTTCCAGAGGAAGATGTCTGAGCTGAAGCCTGAGGAGAAAGAGGAGGAGGGGGTGGTAGTGGAAGTGGGAGATGTGAGCATTCCAGAGTGAAAGAACAATTTGTGTAGAGGCCTGGAAGGGAGAGCAAGGGCATGAGCTGTTTGGCCTGGGTGAATTCAGGGTGCAGAAGCATGGGGAGTGACAGGCCATGGGGAACCAGGCCTTGAACACCAGGCCACAGAGAAACTCTGAAGAAGTTTGAGGAGTAGGGGAGTGAAATGGCTAGATTAAAATTTTAGAAAGATTCCATGGGGTTTCTGGGCAGAGTAATTTGCCAGGGCACGACTGGAAGACCGCACTCTGGGGAAGAGGCTATAGCAGACATCAGGAGAGAGGTCATAGGAAAGGGGGCAAGGGACAAAGCCAAGAAGAGTTTCCCCTACAGGACTGAGGGCAAGCTGGGAGACAGAAGTGATGTCAGTAGGCAATGTGGAGGTGAGGGGCATGCGGAAGTTAGGATGACCACCTGGCTTGGGTGTCTGAGTGGATGTGGGTGCCAGTCACTCACTGGGATGGAAACACCAGGAAGGAAAGGCTCAGCTAGAGGAAGAAGATCCAGCTTATTTATAGTGATATAAGCTTAGGTCCTTGTGTAGCATCTAAGGGGAGAGGTGGGCCTAGAAGGGGTGAAGGAGCTTAAAGATGGTGGCCATCCTGGTCTAAGTAATAGAGTTCCAAGACTAAGCCCAAAGAAGGCTGTTTGGGGGCAGGGAGAGGAATAGTTATAGAGGCAGAAAAAGTTGTCTGGAGGATAACCAGGAAGGCCTGGCCCTAGGAGGCAAATGACCAGCAATGTGCTAGGACAGGCTAAGAATTCTGAAAACATTCAGTAAGATCCATGGGGAAGGTGCTCCCTAAAACTGAATGCCCATGTGCTTCAACTAGAGCAAGATGTAGTGCCCCCTTTGGGGCAGTACCTTGGATATGGGGCTCATAGCCCACACTGGAGCAAAGAAAAAACTGCCATCCAGACCTCAACCCCCTCCTTGTCACTTGTGGTCGCTGGGCCCTTGCTCTTCTTATTAACTTTCCTTAAATCCCAAGAAGCCAAGGATAGAAGATTGGATGACAATTACATAAAAGGAGAATGTTGGGAATTACTAACCCAGTTGTTTTCCTGGCAAATTCTCTTGCCTCGTAAGGCTTCCCTGATTCTTGCGGTTGGAATATGAAGCATACAGGACTTTCGGGGAGGGCTGTTAACTCAGAAACAGAGAAAAGGCTGTATGGGGAGCTTTTAAAAGCCTGGACTCTTAAGAGATTCAGGACACAAGAACTGACAGCAAGATGGATTAGGGCGAGACTTCTTATCCAACTTGATAAACGTTGCTTCACTGGTGGAATGGGGTGTTTGGGGTAGGGGCAGGCAAGGGGAGAGTAAGAATCCCTAGGAAAATAGAGCCAAAATCCTGTCCCTTTCTTGGATTTGGTCAGAAGGACTTAAGCGATCTCAGTACAGAAGAGTATTTCCTTTTCTGGTTTAACTAGAAGTCTTCCAAACGACTAAAGGAGGAGAAAATCATTAAAACAAACAAAATAATTTTTAAAAAATTAACTAATCCAAAATAACCAAAAAAAGAAAAGAAATAACATAGGCAGGAAAAATGAAGTAATTGTATAAGATAATAAGTTTATCCAAAATATAACAGTAGCATCACATTCAAATTAAAAAACAATACTCCAGCCAAAAGATAAAGACTGTCACAATGAATTTAAAAACAAAATGAAGGGCACCTGGGTGGCTCAGTCAGTTAAGCATCAGACTTCGGCTCATGATCTCACAGTTTGTGAGTTCAAGCCCCGCATTGGGCTCTGTGCTGACAGCTCACAGCCTGGAGCCTGCTTCGGTTTCTGTGTCTCCCTGTCTCTCTGCGCCTCCTCTACTTGTACTCTGTCTCTCGCTCTGTCTCAAGAATAAATAAACATTTAAAAAATTATAAAAACAAAATGAGGAACACACCTAAAACATGAGAGAAGTTGAAGGTAAAATACTGGAGAAAGATACACCATGCACGCAATTACCAAAAGAAAGTGAAATAAGACAAAATAGACTTTAAGGCAAACATCTTTTTGGAAACAAAAGAATTTTTAATATTGTCAGTTTATAACAATGGACTATTCAATTCAAGAAGGTACAATTTAATATCACATGCATTTTCTCAAAGTATGTAAAGAAAAACTGACAAAACTGCAAGGATAATTAGACAAATTCACAATGATGATGGAAGATTTTCACATACCACTCTGTGACTCACCAAGTAACATATGAAGAATTCCAAAAATTTAATAAGAATACAGATTTGAACAATATAGTGAGAATCCCAACCAAATAGACATTTTGATAAATGTATTTTGTATAAAGTGCTGTATTCAATAACTAAAGAGCACAAATTATTTTCAAATATACATAGAACATTCATAAAAATTGACCATATACTAACTAGATCATAAAGTAAGTCTTCACAAATTTTGAAGGATGACATCATCTAGAGCTACACTGCCTAATATGGTAGTTGGTAAGCATGTGCTGAGCACTTGAAGTATGGCTGGTCCTAATTAAGATGTGTTAATCATGTAAAATATACACTGCATTTAGAACACTTAGTACAAAAAAATCTAAAATATGGCATAATAGTTTTAACATTGATTACATGTTGAAGTGATACTATTTTGGATACATAAGGTTAAATAAAATACTTTATTAAAATTAATTTCCATTTGCTTCTTTTTACTTTTTAAAATGTAATTACTAGAAATTTTAAATTATGTTTGTGGCTTCCACTACCTTTCTAATGAACAGCACTGATAGAGAACATATTCTCTGACTACAAGAAGAAATCAGTAGCATGAAAAAAGAGAGAGAAAAAAAAGAAAATAAGAAAGAAAACTAGATATCACCAAAAACTTGGACATGAAGAAATACACTTCAAAAACACCCCACATACACGTCAAAGAAGAATGCAAAATAGAAATAAAATATTAGAAGTGAGTAACAAAATATAGCTTATCAAAATTTATGAGACATTGCAGGGGGTTGCAAAATCTAGCCCACAGACTAATTCTGTAAATAAAATTTTATTGGAACAGTCATTTCTATTTGTTTATTGCCTGTTGCTGCTTTTGTACTATCATGGCAGGATCAAGTTGTTCTGAGAAAAATCTGTCAACCTTCATTACATATATTAGAAAAGATTAAAGAGTGAAAAGTAACAAATTAAGCATCCATCTTAAAAAGTTTGACAAAGAACAACAAGATAAACCTAAAGAAAATACATGAAAAAATTATAAAAAGCAAACAGTAATGAAATAGAAAATAAGCATACAATATAAAGAATTAAAAAAACTTAAAGTTGGTTTTTTGAAAAGACTAAAACAGTTCACAAACTTCTAGTGAAATAATAAAGTAGAGAGAAGAACTAATAACCAATATTAGGGGCATCACTAATGATGCCACAAACATTAAAAAGATAAGAGCATATTTTGAAAAGCCATATGTTAACAAAATTTAGAAAAAGTTGACAAATTAGTATACAATTATTACCTCAAAGTTGAATCAAGGAGAAATAGAAAACAAGAATAATCCTATAACCCAGAAAGTAGTGGATTCAGCAAGAAAACTCCGACCCCAAATGGCTTCAACAGTGAATTATACCATTCAAGGAAGACATAGTTCCAATTCTATACAAACTCTTCCAGAAAATATAAAATGAGGAAACACTGCTGGGCTACCAAAACTAGACAGACAGTATGAGAAGACAGCATCACAGTCATTCTCACTAGACTGATCTTATCCTTTATTATCCAAAACAGGGCATTTTGAGAGTGAAAGGCAGTGCTATTAATAATGATGCCAGTAAGACAAGTATAACATGGAGTTACCCCAGACAAATCAGAACATGTATTTTCTTAAATACCACTGTTAAACATAGATGCAAAACATTTAAAAAAAAGAATCAGGATACACAAACTAGCAATATATAAAAATGGTAATAATATATGATGACCCTGTTGGGTTTATCTGGAATATGAATTATTTCATTGTAACATTAGAAAATAAATTAATGTGATTCACCACCAAAACAGATTCAAAAAGAAAATACAAGGATGCCTGGATGGCTCAGTAAGTTCAGCGTCCAACTTTTGATTTCAGTTCAGGTTATGATCTCATGGTTCTTGAGTTCAAGCCCCACATGGGGCTCCTCGCTGACAGCACAGAACCTGCTAGGGATTCTCTCTCTCTCTCTCTTCTTCTCTCTCAAAATAAATAAATAAATACTAAAAAAAGAAAATACATATGATCATTTCAAAATATGTGGAAAAAAATTGATAAAATCCATTTCCATTCATGATAAAAGCTCTCAGCAAACCCAGGAATACAAGAGAACTTCCTTTATTTGATAAAGATATCTGCTGTATACTGAGAGGAAACAACATACTCAAATGGTAAAACGATGTAATCTTTCCCTTTGAGATCTGCAAGAAGACAATGATGTCTATCACTACTTCTATTTAATATTGCACAGAATGTCCTAACCTACATAGTAAACAAGAAAAAATATATATAAAAATAAGAAAAGTGGCAACGGAATGTCTCTATTCACAGATGTTAAGCTTACATTTATATCTAAAATCCAAAAAGATCTATAAATTAAGTTTTAATATTGATATGAGGGTTTACAAATATGCTAGGTACAAAATCAATCTATACAAATCAATTATATTTCTCTACACAAGAAAAAGACATTTATTAATATAAATTTTTAAAAATATATTATTTTTTATTTTTATAAATGTTTTTATTTATTTTTGAAAGAGAGTGCAAGTGGGGAAAGAGTGGGGGGCAGGGGAGACAAAGGATCTGACGTGAGCTCTGAACTGATAGTGGCCATCCAGATATGGGGCTTGAACTCATGAACAATGAGATCATAACCTGATCCAAAGTCAGATGCTCAATTGACTGAGCCACCCAGGTACCCCTAAACGATATTATTTTTAATATTACACCAAAATACCAAATTCCTAGGACTGAATTTAACAAAAGATGTGTACGCTTTCTACTGAGAAATTTTTTAACTTTATTGAGAGACGTTGAAGAAATAGAAAATAGACATACTATATTCATGGATTGTAGGTCTCTACAATTTAAGGATGCCATTTTACTTAAGTTGATTTATAGAATCAATGTAATCCCAAAGTCCCAGCATTTTTGGTTGTGTGGTGGGGATGGGGGAAAAATCGACAAGCCAATTTAAAAGTGATGTGTATAAAGAATAACCAAGACACTCTTAAGGAAAGGGAAAAGGGGGAGAATTTGCTCTACCAGATACCAAGATATATATTATAAAGTTATAATATTGAATACAGTTTGATATTGGTTCAAGGGGAGACAAATAGACCAAGGGAATATAGCACAGAGTGCTCAGAAAGAGACCCACATCCATATATATATATATATATATATATATATATGTATATATGAAATCACACACACACACATTTGTGAACCCTGGAAATATGATAGAGACAGTGATACAAATCAACAGGGAAAGAACAGTCTTCTCAAAAAATGGTGCTGGGACAAATGAATATGAATATGGAAACAATTAAATCAGAGCCTACCTCATGCAATCCCAGGTCAATTAAAGACATCAACGTGGAAAGCAAAACTATAAAGTTCTTAGATAGTATACAAGAAAATCTCACCATGAGGTAGGGAAGGAAGGAAATCCTAAAGAAGATATAAAAAGCACTACCTATAAAGAAAAGATTTGACTGCATATGGTTCCAATTTGCAATAGTTTGACTTAGGATTTCTCCATCTTATAATGGTGGGAAAGTGATACACATTCAGCAGAAGCCATACTACAAATTTTGAATTTTAATCTTTTCCCAGGATAGCTATGCACAGTAGGATACTCTCTCTCTTTTTTTTTTTTT
>JAQQST010000930.1:0-14032 GCA_028646485.1 Cryptoprocta ferox
CAGGGAAATACAAATCAAAACCACACTGAGATACCACCTCACGCCAGTCAGAGTGGCTAAAATGAACAAGTCAAGAGTCTATACATGCTGGCGAGGATGTGGAGAAACGGGTCTCCTCCTACACCGTTGGTGGGAATGTAAACTGGTACAGCCACTCGGGAAAACAGTGTGGAGGTTCCTCAAAAAGCTATCAATAAAACTCCCGTATGACCCAGCAATAGCACTGCTGGGGATTTACCCAAGGGATACAGAAGTGCTGATGCATAGGGGCACTTGTACCCCAATGTTCGTAGCAGCACTTTCAACAATAGCCAAATCATGGAAAGAGCCTAAATGTCCATCAACTGATGAATGGATTAGGAAGATGTGGTTCATCTATACAATGGAATACTACATGGCCATGACAAAGAATGTAATCTGGACATTCGTAGCAACGTGGATGGACCTCGAGGTGTCATTCTAAGTGAAATAAGTCAGGCAGAGAAGGACAGATACCATATGTTTTCACTCATAGGTCTAACAGGAGAAACCCAACAGAGGACCGTGGGGAGGGGAAGGAGGAAAAAGGGTTAGGGAGAGGGAGGGAGACAAAACACGAGAGACTCTTGAATACTGAAAACAAACTGAGAGGGGAAGGGGAAGCGGGAAATGTAATGGGGGGTGATGGTCTTGGTGGAGGTCACTTGTGGGGAAGAGCACTGGGTGTTATATGGAAACCAACCTGACAATAAACTATAAAGTTAAAAAAAAAATGAAATGGTTAGAACAAAAAGGAAACTCATACATAGGCCGAAGGTAAAGGGAAGGAAAAAACTATTCCATGCAAATTGCACGTAACCAAAACAGATCAGGAGTGGCTATACCTACATCAGGCAAAGTAGACCTCAAGTCAAAAACCATCTCTAGAAACAAAAGTCAATATGTAATGATATATGGATCAATTCAACAGGAAGATATAAGGAAGATATAAGAAATGTAGATACATATGCATCCGATATCTGGGCACCTAAATATATAAAGCAAATATTAACAGATTGAAAGGGAGAATTTGAGAGCAATGCAATAATTGTAGCAGATTTCAATACCCCACTTTCAATAATGGATATAACGTCTAGACATAAAATCAATAAAGAAACAGGTGACTTAATACTCAATGTACCTAACAGTCAAATACAGAACTTTTCACCTAACAGCAGAAGAATACACATTCTTCTCAAATGTACATGGAACATCTCTAGGATAGATCACATGTTATTTCATGAAGCATGTCTTAATAAATTTAAGATCAAAGTCATACCAAGTGTCTTTCCAGCCACTGTGAAATGAATCCAGAAATCAATATCAGCAATAAAATGGAAAAATTCAAATACATGAAACTAAATGACATACACTTGAACAATCATTGGATCAAATATGAAATCAAAAGAGACTTGAAATAATTTCTTGAGACAAACCAAAATACAGTATACCAAAATGTATGTGATGTAGCAAAAGCAGTACTAAGGGAGGGTTTTATAGTGATAAATGTCGACATTAAGAAAGAAAGATATCATATAAACAGCCCAACTTTACACCACAAGGAAATAGAAAAGAAGAACAAATTAAGCCCAAAGTTAGAAAAGGGAAGGAAAATCGGATAGAGAATGGAAAAATACAGTAGAGAAAAATCAACAAATCTCCGAGTTGTGTTTTTAGGAAAATAACAAAATAGACAAATTCATAGCTAGACTAGATATAAAAACAGAAAATTCTCAAATAAACAAAAGCAGACATGGAAGAGGAGACACTGAAATGGATGCCTGAGGAATAAAAATGACCATAAGGGACTATTATGAACAATTATATGTCAACAAATTAGATAAGATAGAAAAAATGGATAAATTTCTAGAAACATGCAACTTACCAAGACTGAAGAAATGGAAAGTCTGAACAGACCAATAACAATTAAGAAAATTAAAGTAGTAATTTTAAAAACCTCCCAACAAAGAAAATTCCTGGAACAGATGGCTGCACAGATGAATTCTAACACACATTCAAAATAATTAATACCTATCCTCTCAAACTCTTCCAAAAAACAGTAAAGGGAATACTTCCAAACTCACTGTATGAGGCCAGCATCACCCTGATACCAAAGTCAGAAAAAGACAGTATAAGAAAACTACAGGCCAGTATCTCTGATGAGCATAGATTCAAAAATCCTCAATAAAATACCAGCAAGCTAAATTCAACCACACATTAAAAAGATTACATATCATGGCCAAGTGAGATTTAATAATGAGAGGCAAGGTTGGTATACCATATGTAAATCAATCATTGTGATACAGCACATTAATAAAAGATTAAAACTATACGATAATCTCAATATATGTAGAAAAACATTTGGAAAAGTTCAACAATCATTCATGATACAAACTCTCAATACAATGGGTATGGAAGGAACTTACCTCAACACAGTAGAGGCTATTTATGAAAGCCCCCCAAATAACATAATCAATGGGGGAAAAACAGAAAAATCTTACTTCTAAGATCAGTACAAGGCAATAATACCCATTTTCACCACTTCTATTCAATATAGTACTGGATGTACTAGCAAGAGCAATTAGACAAGAAAAGGAAATAAAAGTATCCAATTCTGAAAGGAAGAAGTAAAATTATCTGTTTGTAGATGACATGATCCTATATGTGGAAAACCCTAAAGCCTTCATTAAAAAAATTCTTAGACCTAATAAGCAAATTCAGTAAAGTTGGGGGATACAAAGTCAACATGCAAAAATAATTTATGTTTCATCACCCCAAAAGTGATCTATCCAAAGAGGAAATCAAAACACGATCCCATTTACAATAGCATCAGAAAGAATAAAATACTTAGGAATAAATTTAACCAAGGTAGACTGAAAAGCAAAACACTGATGAAATAAATTGAAGAAGGCACAAAGAAACAGAGATATCCCATACTTATACAATGGAAGAATATTGTTAAAATGTCCATACTACTCAAAGTGATCTATAGATTCAATGCAATCCCTAATAAAATTCCAATGGCATTTTTCACAGAAATAAAACAAACCTAAAGTTTGTATGGAAGTACAAAAGACCCTGAATATCCAAAGCAATCTTGAGAAAGAAGAATAAAGTTGGAACCATCATATTTCCTGATCTCAAATTGTATTTAAAATCTATAGTAATCAAAATAGCATGACACTGATATAAAAACAGATTTGAACTATGAGGAGGGCACTTGTTGGGATGAGCACTAGGTGTTGTATGGCAACCAATTTGACAATACATTATATTAAAAAAAAACAGATTGAGCAATAGAACAGAATAGAGAACCTGGAAATAAACTCAAGCATAAATGGTCAATAAGTTTTCAACAAGGATGTTAAGAATATACGATGGGGGAAAGGATAGTCTCTTCAAATGGTGCTGGGAAAACTAAATATCTACATGTAAAAGAATAAAATTGGACCTGTATATTACCATACAAAATAATCAATTTATTTTTTAAGTTTATTTATTTATTTTGCGTGGGGGTAGTGAGGATCAGAGGGGGCGGGGAGAGAATCCCAAGCAAGCTCCATGCTGTCAGCACAGAGCCCAATGCGGGGCTCAATCTCATGAACGTGAGATCATGACGTGAGCTGAAATCGAGAGTCAGGTGCTTAACTGACTGAGCCACCCAGGAGCCCCCTAAATAAACAATTTAAAGTGGATTAAAGACTTAAATGTAAGACCTAAAACCATAAAACTCCTAGAAGAAAACATAAGGAGAAATTTCCTTGACACTGGTCTTGACAATTAAGTTTTTGGATACAATACCAAAAGCTCAGGCAACAAAAGCAAAAATAAACAAGTGAGACTACATCAAATGAATAAACTTATGCATAGCAAAGGAACTTTCCTGACTCAGGAAATTGATGAAAGCAAATATATTGTATTTTCAACTGCTTCAATTTTTTCATAATTTAATTTTTTTCATTAGCCCCTGATTTGCAAATAACTGCTTTGAAGTCTCCTGTGACTCTTAGAAATAAATCCCATAGGCTTGTTTAGCAGAACCATATTAAAACTGAACATAGAAGAGAGCAGTTAGAATTGATTAGGCTAATTAACAAATATGAATCTTATTATAACTTTCTTACCTTGCGCAAATATATAGTGTACGGAATCTTTGTAGTTCTTGGACCTGGCATTAAGATCCTAGGAGGCCAGATATGAAGAAGTAGTTCCCGCATGACCTTATTAGGAAAGGTTGTGAAAAAAGGTTTATACCAATATCTGGAAAGCCTGGGTTTTGTTTTGTTTTGAGCTTTATTGTCTTAGGACAGCTGGGCTGTATAGACTAGTGGTTGGGTTAAAAAATAAAATGTAATAAAACCCAGAAAAAGACATTAGATTGCCCATTTAAATTGATGTTCTCTCACCTCATAATGCACCCTAAATAGCTTTGCGGTTTGATGCTGTCTGAATGGACTAAAAATAGAATCCTCCAGTGGTTTCTGTTCATACCCTGACCACATCCTTGGAAACTCTCACCCATTAGGCTTGGGTTCTTCAGATATGTTGAGGAGTTGAAGGAGTTGAGAACTACTTATTTACTCCAACAAAACTGCAGATCCATTAGTTAGCAGCTGAGATGCGGAACAGATCCTACCTGTTCTTGACTTTGGGCTTGTTGCTCAACCCGTCTGTACTGTCACTTCATCATAGTTCTGAAGGTTAGACATCTAAAATTAAGCTGTTAGCAGGGCTATGGTCCTTTTGAACCCCGGGGGCAGGATTCTTTCTTGTACCTTCCAGCTTCTGGTAGTTCCACACATTCCTTGGCTTGTGAATGCAATCACCCCAATCTCTGCCTCTGTCATCACATAGCCCTGTGTTTGTCCTCACATTTTTACATTTTTCTCCATACTATTTATTGAATGAATGATATTACTTACTATGAAATCCTTTATATTAACCCTTGTTACTCTAGCATGAAAACTTTTTATTGTTAACCAGGAAGTTCATTTAAATTGTTACCAAATCTGTATTAGAGCTAGTCATGTGAATCATCACTTTCATAGAAAATTAACTGTAGTTTCAAACATTAAATTAGAATGGCTAAGAAATGGATGCAGAGAGCATACAAACAAATTTTATTCTGAGCTACAGATTAAATGACACATTGTGATGAATTTCATGTGATCTTAATATATGAAGAGGAATTTTAATATCTCTAAAACCTTAGAGAGGTATGACCATTTGAAATCAATATGAAGTCTCCACTGAATTATACTTTTCACTTTTTTCCTAAAACAAATTATGAGAAATGGCAGTGCCTTAGGGTAACCAAAATACTGAACTGAAATATAATTTTTGAAAAGGATATTCAGCAATAAATCTAGAAAGACATTCTTTTCATTCTTTTTTGAGTGATCTGCTTAAGAAGTCTTCCCATCAGTTTTATCAGGAGGGGAAGCAGCTGGGAGAACAACTGATTCAACCAAGGGTTTACTTAGTAAATTCCTAATTATTCAATAGTAATAAAATAAAATGTAATAAAATGTAATAAAACCCAGAAAAAGACATTAGATTGCCCATTTTAATTGATGTTCTTTCACCCTAGTCATTAGGCACCCTAATTAGCTTTGCAGTATGATGCTGTCTGAATGGACTAAAAATAGAATCCTCCAGTGGTTTCTGTTCATATCCTGACCACATCCTTGGAAACTCTCACCCATTAGGCTTGGGTTCTTCAGAAAATTTGATTCCTAGATCATCAATGCCTAAACCTTCTTCTTCCTTCTGGATTTTAGATCTTTGGTCATTTTGCTGCTCCCCCACTACCAGTGGGCTAAGTGAGAATAAAAGAAAGGGTAAGCAACCAATTTTCATATGTTAATGAATATGGTTGGTTAGTAGGAAGGTGAAATGAGACTTAATAATTTATAGATTTTAGGTATTTCTGAGAATTCCTAACCATCACGAAGCTAGCCAATAGTTCATTGTTTTAGTGCTAGTTATTTGTTGTACAAATGAATGTTAGATACTGCATGAAAAGAAAAATAAACAGAAGTAAGGAGCATGCATGGCCAGGAAAACTTACAAGGTAAATTAAAGAGCCAAACATAGGAACAATCAGAAACCTCCAGGACTATGAAATATTTAGATACTTCTTTTACAAAAAATGTTCACTGATCCCTGGACTAAATCATCTGAGATTTACTCCAATTTTGATATTCCACACAACTACGAAATTATTAATTTAACAATGAATTTAATTTACAATAACTTATTACTTAATTTACAATTGCATCTTTTGTATAAACTTACAGCTTCTAATTTATATAGTGGCTTTTCTTCATAAACAACCTGGCATCTAATATTACTATTAGAAGAAGGGTTTGTTCTTCATGTTTCATGAGTACAGTTAAGGGTAGCATCTGTAGAGATTTTTAAAAAATCATGGTCATTAAAAATGTTTTAATGAACATTAAAGGTAAATGAACCTTTCCAAATAGCAGTTGGAGACTCCTATAATTAAAATCAGAAGAATAACTGCTTGAGGATATTGAACTTCTTATTTCAATGGCGTGATTTCTTGGAATACAGAAGTAAAATAGTAGCAATATACTACAATGTCAGCTGTGAAAATTAATAAAGGGAAACCTCATTAAAATAGAGTCCGGAGGTTTAGCAGGGGGAGCTCTCATGCCACCACTCACAGTCAACTGCAGACTCAACAGGAAAAGACAGAACTTGCAGGTGGATACTACTTTACTACCCCAGCAGGGTACTACTTCCTCTTCCCTCAGCAACAGCACAGCCAATAAGAGACAGTCACAGCTCAGCCAATAAAAAGTCACCATATTAAGAACTGTTAATTTACTCCAATAAACTTTTTGTTTACACTTGCCTTCCCAACTTCCTGCTTTCCTCTATAAAAGTGCACTTCTCTCCTTTGTTCAGTAGACTTGCCTATTGTTTTGTCTTTGTTTGCTTGTCCTAGATTGGAATTCTCTGCTATTCCTGAATAAACCCATCTTTGGCTGATATAATATTAGGCAGTTTTATTTTTTAAGGTTAACATTACTTTGTGACTGGGGATCCAAAGAAAATCCCCAACGACTCCCAAGTTGGTGAACAAACAACTTCTGGTACCCACACTGCTGACTGGGCTGTTTTCTTACCGACTGGTGTTTGAGGGTAAGTTTTCACTGGGATTTAGAGCAGTATGCCTTGTGTCTGAGCTCTCCAGTCTTTATTTGAGTTTTGTTTTCAGGCCTTGGTTTTTGTTTTTATCTGTAAATGTATTCACTTGGCCTTCAGTGTGACTCCTTTTCAGAACTGGATTATTCCTGATAGAACTGTGCTAGCCTTTGGTCTGACTCCTTTTAGGAGCCAGACTGTTCTTGTTGGAACTTTGCCCGTTGGAAATGTGTAGGCTTTGGTCTGACTCCTTCTTAAGATTGTACTGTTTTGGTTGGAACAGTGCCTGTTGGAAATGCACTAGCTTTTGATATGAGTCCTATCTAGGATATCTACTGGAACTGTGCTGGTCTTTGGTCTGATTCATTCTGGAACCAGGCTGTTCCTGGAAAACCTCCAAGAAATGGGATCCCAGTCATCAAAATGTTTTGAGCCTACCTCCCCTCTCTGAGACTCCAGCCAGTTTTATGGTTAAAACCTATGGTTCCTTGACATGCACTTTTATAATTAAGTGGAGTAACTGAGCCAAAAGTTTTTTTTTCTGTTTTACTTTGTTTTTATTTAAATTTCAGTTAACATACAGTGTAATATTAGCTATAGGTGCACAATTAAGTCATTCAACACTTAACATACCACACCCAGTGCTCATCACAAGTGCACTCCTTAATCCCCATCACCTATTTAACACCCCCCTACTTCCCTCTGGTAACCATCAGTTTGTTCTCTAGAGTTAAGAGTCTGATTCTTGGTTTCTCTCTCTTTCTCTCTCTCCTTTTTTTCCCCCCTTTGCTTCTGTTTTGTTTCTTAAATTCCACATATGAGTGAAATCATATGGTATTTGTCTTACTCTGACTTATTTTGCTTAGCATAATACTCTAGCTCAATCCATGTCATTGCACATGGCGAGATTTCATTCTTTTTTGTGGCTAATATTCCTGTGTGTGTGTGTGTGTGTGTGTGTATCTTCTTTTCCATTAATCAGTCAATGGCCACTGGGGCTCTTTCCATAATTTGGCTATTGTTGATAATGCTACTATAAAGGATTGCATGTATCCCTTTGAGTTAGTATTTTTGTGTTCTTTGGGTAAATACCTAGTAGCTCAATTGCTGGATCATAGGGTAGTTCTATTTTTAACTTTTTGAGGAAACTCCATATTGTTTTCCACAGTGACTGCACCAGTTTACATTCCCACCAACAGTGTAAGAGGGTTCCTCATTCCCCACATCTTCACCAAAACCTGTTGTTTCTTCTGTTAATTTTAGCCATTCTGACCGTTGTGAGGTGATATCTCATTGTAGTTTTGATTTGTATTTCCCTGATGATCAGTGATGTTGAGCATCTCCTTTTCATGTGTTATTGGCCATCTGTAGTTCTTTGGAAAAATGCCTATTCATGTCTTCTGCCCATTTCTTAACTGGATTATTTGTTTTTTGGGTGTTGAGTTTGATAGTTCTTTATGGATTTTGGATACTAACTCTTTATCAGATATGTCATTTGCAAGTATCTTATCCCATTCTTAATGTGTCTTTTAATTTTGTTGATTGTTTTCTTCATGGTGCAGAAGCTTTTTATCTTGATGAAGTCCCAGTAATTTATTTTTATTTTTGTTTTCCTTGCCTCAGGAGACATACTAGTAAGAAGTTACTGTGGCCAATGTCAAAAAGGTTACTGCCTATATTCTCCTTCAGGATTTTGATGGTTTCCTGTCTCACATCTAGGTCTTTCATCCATTTTGAATTCATTTTTGTGTATACTGTAACAAAATGGACCAGTTTAATTCTTTTGCATCTTTCTGTCCAGTTTTCCAACATTATTTGTTAAAGAGACTGCATTTATTCCACTGGGTATTATTTCCTGATTTCTCAAAAATTAATTAACCATATAGTTGTTGATCCATTTTTGGGATTTCTATTCTGTTGTATTAATCTATGCGTCTATTCTTGTGCCAGTACCATACTGTTTTCATCACTACAGCTTTGTAATATAACTTGAAGTCTGGAATTATGATGCCTCCAGCTTGGCTTTTCTTTTTCAAGGTTGCTTTGGCTATTCTTGTTTTTTTGTGATTCCATACAAATTTTAGGATTGTTTGTCCTTACTTTGTGCAAAACACTGTTGGTATTTTGATAGAGATTGCATTAAATGTGTAGATTGCTTTGGGTAATTTAGGCATTTGAACAATATTTGCTCTTCTAATCCATGAGCCTGGAATGTCTTTCCATTTCTTTGTGTCATCTTCAATTTCTTTCATCAGTGTTTTATAGTTTTCAGAGTACAGGTCTTTCCCCTCTTTGGTTAGGTTAATTCCTGGGCACCTTGTGGTTTTTGGTGTAATTGTAAAGGGGATTGATTCCTTGATTTCTCTTTCTGCAGATTTATTATTGGTGTCTAGAAATGCAACAAATTTCTGTATGTTGATTTTGTATCCTGCAACTTGTCTGAATTCATATATCAGTTCTAGCAATTTTTTGGTGGAGTATTTTAACCAAAAGTAATTTAGAAATTCAATGACCATTATGGAAAACATCCAGTCTTACCAAACTTGTTTCACTCAAAATTAAATTAGAAATTCACGGCTTCTCCAGAGAAAAGGGGGAAAAAACCTGAATGGGATGTTGATTTTAAATGGTACCTTGAAGCTTCCAGATATTTTCAGGATTTAAGTTTCTTCTGCAAAATATTATTTCTAAATTAATTGAGGAAAACAATTTAACAAAGTCAAAATGGCTTCTGAGGCCTCTTTTTTCCCTCTCCAGTCTTATTTGTCTGTAGACATGTGGTGGTACCTTGTTTTCAGGCCCTGCCTCTGGCACCATTTTCTTCTGTTCTCTCTGCCAAACTTTCTTTGTCCTCTGAATCATTCCCCACTCACTCCTCTCTTGAACCTACCGAAACCTGTCTCTTTAAATTTTCTGATGATCAAAATTAAACTTCAACTGTCTTATGTTCCCTGGTATAAGGTTGAATTGCAAGCCATGGTTAAAGAGTTTCTTAAAGTGACTGAGGGCCCCCATAGGTTTGCTAAGAATTTTAGTGTGGTTATTTAAGCTTATCAACCTGGTTTCTCAGATTTATATCAATTAGTCCACATGTTTGTTGGTGAGGACCAGGTCAAACATTGAATGAAACTAGCTAGAAGGGAACATTCTGAACGAGATTTAGGGAACAAATCTCTAACTTCTGGCAAGATGCTAGATCACTTCCTGGAAATCTCCACAGAGCAATTACAGTAGCTTTTTTTAAAAGTATGTATGTATGTATGTATGTATGTATGTATGTATGTATGTATTTATTTATTTTGAAAGGGGGAGAAGGAAGGGCAGAGAGAGAGACAGAATCCCAAGCAAGCTCTGAGCTGTCAGCATAGAGCCTGACATGGGGCTCAATCCCATGAACCATGAGATCATGCCCTACACAGAAATCAAGAGTTTGGATGCTTAACCAACTGAGCCACCCAAGTGCCCCACAGTTTTTTCTAAGCCTGGTGATTGGAACAAAATTCAGACTTGCACACAAATCTTATGAACCTGTTCATGACTACTACAATCAACTCCAAATTGTCTTTTAAGGAAAATTTTGGTCTTCCTTTAGATATTTAAACAACCTGGTAGCACTTAACCCTATGTTCATTAATGGGCTGAATGAGGATCATTCCCCTTTAGTTAAAAGGACCAGCTAATGTGCATCCTAGATGAGTCACCTCATCTAGAGACCATCAAAATTCTCTATTTTTAACTTCAGCAAATGCAGACCCCTAAAGAAAACCAAAAACCTTCTAGTTTATGGTATTATTGCAAAGAACCAGGGCATTAAAAAAGAGATTGTTACAAATTTAAGTGCTCCAGGCACCTTTAGGCCTCTAACCAACTTTTCCAATGTCCCCTAATTCCCAGTGATGGGGCTCTGAGGAACTATGGGGGTTCTCCCCGATCTTCCTTTTTTTTTTTTTTTGTTTATTTATTTTTGAGAAAGAGAGCGCGAGCATGAGAGAACAATGGAGTGGCAAAGAGAGAGGGAGACAGAGGATCTGAAGTGGGCACTGTGCTGACAGCAGAGGGTCTGATGCGGGGCTTGAACTCATGAACAGTGAGATCATGACCTGAGCTGAAGTTGGATGCTTTCCTGACTGAACCACCCAGGCACCCCCCTCCTCATCTTCCTTCTTAAATGGCTTAGAGAAAACACTCTCCAGATTGAGAATGAAACTCTCTCTTTGTCCTTATTGACCCCAGAGCTACAATTCTGGTGCTTAACCCCACTGCTATAAAGCAGTCCCTGCCTTAGAGTGCTAAAATAGTTCAAGTAGTGGTGGTATTTAATAAACCTCAACAGATTCCTGTCTCTTAACCTATTCCATTCTGCCTAGGCTCTTTGTGGGATACTCACCCTTTTTTTCCTTAGTTCCTCCACCACTATTCATTTATTGGCCCCATATTTCATAGAAAATTATCATGCCAGAATTTTTCCCAAAAGGGGGAAACAATTCTATAATTTGATAGTAGTAATCAAAATAGCCAACCAGGAAAAATAAATAACACTTCAGCACCTTATCTATGCTCTGTGTCTGATGGCACTATAGCTGAGTCTGGGGACACTGATCATTTAACCTATTAGAACAACTACCATCCTAACGGGGAAAAAATGGGCAACATCCTCAGCTGATATTGGCAGAATCCATAGTGCACCTCCAAGTTTCAAATAGATAGCTCAAAATCTCCAGAATTAATCAATGCCTATAAAGTAAAGAAGCCCTTGAGGGCATCAGGCCCACAATAGATTATAAGCCTCAGGGTCTCATTATTCCCTGCATTAGTTCCTGTAACACCCCTATTTTACCTGTCAGAAAACCCAATGGCTGAGGACTGAGGTTTGTCTAGGAGCCCTGAATAAAAAATAACATTGTTATCCCTTGGTACCCAATTGTTCCTAACCGCCCCCCCCCCACCTCTGCCACACTACTGATAGCCATTACCACTGAAAGGAAACTTTTCACTGTAATTAACTTATGCAGAGCATTTTTAGTATTTCAGTTGATTAGGGTAGCCAATACCTTTTTGCTTTCACTTGAGAAGAATGGAAATGCACCTGGACAGTAATGCCAGGGTTTCACAGAGTCCTTTTTACTTTCCAAAAACCTTAAAAACTGATTTAAATAATAATAATATTTTCTCCAGACTCTAGTTTGTTACAATATACAGATAATTTGCTTCTCTACTCCCTATTCTCAAATCTCTTCACAGGAAAATAGCATCCACCTGTTAAACTTTTGGCCTTTAAAGGACATAACGTCACAAGAGAACAATCGCAGTTTACCCAGATTCAGGTTAGATACTGAGGGTATTGGATCTTGAAACAAGGATTACATTTGGATCCAGATGAAACCCCTCACACATGCTTAATACTTATAGGTTAACTTTTGACTCCCCATGACAATTTACAAGTAACTCCTCTAACCAAGGCAGATTTTTCATAGTTAGTAATAGTTCTTAAAGAATGAAATGGTAAATATTGTGTTGGGTGTGCTTTATAACTCCCTTTGAAGTGACTGAGGTGGCACTTTTACATTTTGACTACTTCAGCCCAATAGGCTGAACTATACACCCTTACTTGAGCATATTGTACTTTAGCCAAGGAAAAATTGCAAACATTTATACCAATAGTTGGTGTACCTTTGGGGTAGCTCATGAATTTGGAATATCATTGAAACAATGCAATGTCCTTACCTTCAATAGGAACAATATTAGAAATGGTTCTTATGTCCAAATGTTTATTTGATGCCATACTCTTGTCAGCTGCTCTGGGTATTAAGGTTCCAGACTCCACATCCTGGAAGCCAAACTAATCCACCTCACTGATATTCCCAACAAAAATGTTGCTCTCAAGGATACCAAGAGTCAAACCCCATCATATTCCAAGGGGATGTTCTCCCAAATGATAAGTTTTAGAAAAAAATTGACAAGAGATACCCAACAATTGGCCCCAAAAAGGGAAAAACAATACTGGAAATCTAATAATTGTTGGCTCAATAAAAAGAGAACTCTAGTTTGGACCAAATAACAATCTGGCCCTACCAGACATCCTAAAATTCCCACTATTTATAACTGTACATGCATTAAACCATTGATCTACTTACAAAATGATAGCATCCATGAACCAATATTGGTGGGGAAAAGTTAATAAGGCTGCAAAAAGTGCCTACTTTGCTTGTTCCACCTGTCCAAAATACAATCCAGTGAAGCCAGAAACAGTACAAATGGATTTCACACAACCCCTCTCGAACTTTATAGTGATTGGGGAACATATTTTACTGGTCAGGTGCTTTGACAGTTCTGTGTTGCTTGACCGGTATTATAATACTTTCATGGTGCTACACCATACTCAATTCTCAGAGTTAGTCACACTCACTATAGCACTATTAAGATTTAGTTGACAAAATTTGTAGAAACTCTCCAAAATCTTTGGCCCAAAGCATGGTTGGGCCACCTCAGAGTCCAAATCCATGCCAGTGTTGGCTTCTGTATCCAGTGTAACAAAAACAGCCTTGAACAAGAAAACTCTGGAGGCAGAATTCAACAGCCCGTCCCCCCCAACACCTAGCCAGGTGAAGGGTCGTGTAAATTGGAAGGATGCACAAGTTCCAAGGTTACATTTCAAGACCACTGGCCAGCAGAAGGAACTGCCTGGAAGTTACTGCTTCATCTGATGCGCTTACACAATTAAAGGCTTTGCTGTGCCTTCAACTGTAAGCTTAGTGCCTTCGAATTGTGTACTCGCACCGCAGGGGGCCGCTCTGCTCGGCAAGGCACTGCTGCAATGCTCCTCCTTGTGTGCCCGTCCAGG
>JAQQST010000931.1:0-14024 GCA_028646485.1 Cryptoprocta ferox
TCGGTCCCATCTGTGACACTTCTCCTCAGGGTTGAGGGTAGGCGCTAGTCATCAAAATCTGGAATGTCATCGTAGGAGTAACCCCGGTAGCCTTTGGATGCATAGTAGGCGATGCGCAGGTGGTAAAATCCTGGCAGGAACACCAGAATGCCAATGATCAGGACGGGAACGGCCCGGTCTGCCCCCTGAAGGTCAATGTAGCCATCGTCTGTGCTGGAGAGCCTGGAGTATTTCACTTTACTACTGGGGATTCCAGTAGCCAGGTTGGTACGAGACAGCATCATAACACGCTGACACAGCTACGGTTGGAGCGTCGCGCCCGGCTGCCCGCGCGCCGACAGCTCGCTCACGGTTGGCAGCGAAGGCGCCCGAGGCCTCATGGCACGCCTCACCCAACCGCCACCCGCCCAGCTCGGTTGCGGAAGTGGTTTGTTACTTTCTTAATCTGGGAGACTGGCGCCAAGAATGAATGGGAGAGTTCTAAAAAAATACTTCCGTAAAACTTGTTTCTGTACACTTTCGATGATTAAAGCATCTTATCACTAAGAATTAGTCACTGTAAACAATTTCTATTTTCTGATGTCATGTTATTGCTTGACCAATAAAAAAAAGACACCAAAGCAGACAGAGCAGAGATGCCTGCCTGGTGATCAAAAAAGAAACCTTTTTTGAGAGAGATGGCTCTCTCATCATTCTCTTGTGCCGACACCGTCCATTCTTCGGGGACCCCTGGACCTGCTGGAGCTGGACTCCAGCAATACTCTGTTGTATATGTATACCACATCTTCTTTATCCATTCATAGGACACCAATTATTTTAATACTTTTTCCTGCCTTGTGCTGGACTTATGATTAAGGGTCCAGAGTCAATTCATAAAATCCTCATTTTCACCATTGTCACAAAACTAGCTTCTGATTGCTCTTGCTCCTCTTTCATTTGTGATCTGTCATATAGAATAGAATCCTTGAATTAACGTAGGTGGTTTTTTTGTTTTTTTCTGACTTGTTTGTAAGATCTTTCTTGACCTCAGTATTTTTATTATTTGTTTTTATATATACTCTTTTGGGTTCCCATCAATCTTTTTATTATAAGATCTCTAAAACTTACTTCAAAAATACATTTTCACTTGATTGATAATGGAAAAAATTCCAGAGTACACAAGTACAACATGTAGATTAATTTTCTGAAAGTCTTTGGATAGTATAATGTTAGGTAATGTCTCTTCAACAAGTTCTATGGGTTTCACTAAAATCCCCAACAAACTTTGGTACGAGGAAGAATCTGCTCCATTTTCCCTCCCAGAACCTCAGGTCATCATGGTGGTGCACCCAAAGTAGATGGGAAGTCAACACTTGAACCATGCATGTTGACCACTTGGAAGCCTTAAAGTTTCTATGGAGTAAATCCTGCTCATCCTTAGTCTATTCATTTTATCCCTCACTTATCCTCTTCATAAATTAGAAAAATAAAATGAAACTCCTGGATTTTCAACAACTTATTAAAATCTGGGTGTTAATTTTTTCATGATATCACATGAAATAAAATTCTAGGGTAAAATTGATGTATTTTGCTTGGAAATCAACCTTAAAGTGGAAAACACTGCTGTTTTATAGGTTCCAATCTCTCTTTATGTTACTGAGTACTAAGGAAAACAAAAAGTAACAACCTCTTCTCAAAACAAACACATTTAATCACATCGCTACATTAAACATGTCTATTTACCCTATTCCAAAGAATGCCTTTACATTCAATCTGTTGCCCCTCCCCAAGCTTCTCATTTAAGAGAGGTGTTAACTAAATTTTTATCCTCCTTAGCACCATTGTCTATCTAAGATCAATCGATAACCTATTGGCACCGTTTTACATCTTTAAATGTAAATCATAGATCATCCAGGTAGCTTGCCCGGGATTAAAGGAAATTATCCACCAAACATGGTGGAGAAAGTAGTAGGCTTCTTATATGAGAAGACCTAATGGGCAATCATCTTTTTGGAAGGGGGAGAAAACTAAGTGTAGGGCAGTGCTAGGAGTAGCACTAAACTTTTAGCTAACTATTCAAACAAATGGAGACTAAATTAATTGTCCATAACAAAGAATGGTGGTAGGAGTGTACAGAGATGAAAGTGGGATGAGAAAATTCTTCCCAAGTCCAGTTCCAACGTACCTATTACCAGACTGCAGAACTATGTTGAGATGGCAGGAATAAAAAATGAGCTATTTCTACTGTGCCTTTGTTGAATGTTTTTACCTTTTAAGAAAAAAAAAATGAGATGAATAAATTTTATAACAGCCTGACCCTTACTTAAACTTATGGATAGAGAGAAGTATACAGGGTCAAAATGGAGTCAGAGGGACAGATTCAGACACTGGACTTTAAGCAGCCCAGGACAGTGACCAGTTGTTCATCTCTCCCTCCAGAATGAGTTTCTGAGGGCAAGTACTTTATCTTACCCATGCTTATCACAGGGAAACCACATAAGCCCTAAAATTATCCCTAAAAACTCCTTGAAGAGAGTTTCCAAGCTACACCTCATGAAAAAAAATACAGTTGACCCTTGAGCAATGTGAAGATTAGGGACACTGATGCTATGCACAGTCAAAAATCCAGGTAGACACTGTGGGGAGCTAAGATGTCAGAGTAGTAGTACCATCCTATGTTTTCCTTACCCCCAAACACACCTAGATAAATAACAAATCATTCTCAATACCTAGGAAATCGATCTGAGGACTCTCAGAACAAACTGCACAACTAGGGGGAGAGAAGAGCCCACACTGTGGAAGGTAGGGGGTGTAGAGATGTGGTTTGTGGAAGAAATGGATCATGAGTGTTGAGGAAGGGAGGAAGCCCTGGTCCCAGATAGAGGTGAGAGGGTGAGGGTGAGAAGGAGGGGAGAGGGGTGGGGGAGGTACACTGTGGATCACACAAGGAAAACTGTTCCTCAAAGCCATTGGCTGGGAAAATGAGAGGGGCCGATTTTCATGAGTTTTTGCAACCAGCAGGACCCAAAGACTGGAGCTTTAGAGTTCTGCAGCGTGGGTGGTATAGAGCCCCGAGGGCAGTGCAGTGCTCTAGTAGAGAAGGCAGGCAGGTAAACCGGGAAGCAGATGGCACAATCTGGGGATCACCTAAGATGCACTGGAAGAAATGAAGTGTATCTGATGAGGTGGCATTGGCTCTACAGAGGAAAAATAGCCAGTGGGTGCCATTTCCTTCCCCTACCCTTCAGCACAGGCACAGAGACAACTGCTGAGGGTGGCTAATCTGGACACTAGTTCTTTACTGTGCTTTACTCCAAACCCAATGCTCCTGAGCTCTGGTGCTACTGCCTTTCTGGGTCAAACCTGCATCATCCCGGAATAGTGAGACCCTATCCCAGAACACCAGTGCAGGTGCCCACCCTATCAGGTCCCTAAAGTTTGGAGTTTTAAAACTCAGCCAGCGTGGCTGGGATAGAGCTCAAAGTGCACGTGATGCTCCAGGCAGGCAAGCAACTTGGACACGACAATGTGAAAGCAGCGATCTGAAAAATGCCTGGGATGCACAAGAGGAAATCTGGGAGGGCTTCCCTGACAGCAGCAGGCATGAACTCCCCTCTCTCGGGATAAAGGAGCTAGCTGGTGCCATTTCCCTCCCTTGCCCTTTAGCATAAACTAACTTTAGCAAATAGAACAGCACCAACACTGGCTTCCTAAACTGCTTACAGCAA
This sequence comes from Cryptoprocta ferox, assembly GCA_028646485.1. NCBI lineage: Eukaryota > Metazoa > Chordata > Mammalia > Carnivora > Eupleridae > Cryptoprocta > Cryptoprocta ferox. The sequence goes on from JAQQST010000931.1 coordinate 3,708, forward strand.
CCCTTGACCTCCTGTACTCAGCTTGTACTGCTTTTCTCCAGCAAGTATGCCTAAGAACCAAGGCAGCCTTCTGCCAGACCAGCACAACTCCTGCCCCTCCACACACCACATCTACTGACCATAGAGTTCTGCAAAGCTTCAGCCCTAGTGGAAATAGCATCAGGTCTCTCTTAACAAGCAGACCAGAGCACATCTAGTTAAAACTCACCACACTCTAGCTCAGGCAAGGGGAAAGAAACCCTGCAGAGGACTGATAGAAGGGATAAAGCAGCCATATCATTGCAGCAAAGTGCATGTAGCATGCACCAGAAACAATTCCTGAAGTGCCAAGCTCTAGATAGTATATGACCTCTTCTTCACAAAGCCATTACTCTCAGGAGCAGGAAACATAACAGGTTTTCTTAACACACAGAAAAAGATAGAGACCTAGAGAAAATACCAAGATGGAGGAATTCATCCCAAAAGAAAGAACAAGAAAAAGTCACAACTAGGATCTATCTAATTGAAACAGATGTAAGTAATATGCCTGATGCAGAATTTAAAGTAGCAATCATAAGGATACTAGCTGGGCTTGAGAAAAGCAAAGAAGACACAAAGGAGTTTTTTACTGCAGAGATAAAAGAGCTAAAAACTAATCAGGCCAAAAATGAATAATGCAGAAGTCAAGATTCAAAATTGTCTATATGTAATGACCACAAGGATGGAAGAAGCAGAGGGCCACGTAAGTGATATAGAAAACAAAATTATGTAAAATAATAAATATGCACAAAAGAGGGAAAGAAGAATCTTAGATCACAAAAGTAGGCTTAGGGAACTCAGTGACTCCATAATGCATAACAACATTTGTATCATAGAAGTTCTCAGAAGAAGAAGAGAGGGTACAAGGGGCAGAAGGTTTACTCAAGGAAATTTTAGCCTAAAACTTCCCTACCCTGGGGAAGGAAATGGACATCTAAATACATGAGGCACAGAGAACTCCCATCAAAATCAACAAAAGCAAGCCAACAACAAGACCTATTGTAGTTAAATTTGCAAAATATATAGATAAAGAAATATCCTAAAAGCATCAAGACCAAAAGAAGTCCCTAACTTATGAGGGAATATAAATAAGGTTAGCCGCAGATCTCTCTACAGAAACTTTGCAGACAAGAATGAATGGTATGATATATTCTAAGTGCTGAAAGGGAAAAACATGCAGCCAAGAATACTCTATCCAGCAAGGCCACCAGTTGGAAAAGAAGGAGAGATAAAGAGTTTATCAGACAAAAACTAAAGGAGTTCATGACCACTAAACCAGCCCTGCAAGAAATATTAAACAGGGTCCTTGAATGGGAAAGAAAGACCAAAAGTGGCAAAGACTAGAAAGGAACAGAGAAAATCTCCAGAGACAACAACAAAACAAGTAATAAAATGGCACTAAATTTATATCTATCAAAAATTACTCTGAATGCAAATGGACTAAATGCTCCAATCAAAAGACATAGGGTGACAGAATGGGTAGAAAAACAAGACCCATCTACATGCTAACTACAGGAGTCTCATTTTAGACCTAAAAATACCTGCATATTCAAAGTGAGGACATGGAGAAACATTTACTAGCAAATGGACGTCAGGAGGGCACATGTTGTGCTGAGCACTGGGTGTTTTAAGTAAGTGATGAGTCACTAAATCCTACATCTGAAACTAATATACTGTATGTTAATTAACTGGAATTTGAATACAAACTTGGAAGGAAAAAAAAACCCATGTAGAACATTTGACTATCAAAACTTAACTACTAATTGCCTATTAATTGTTGCCCAGAAGCTTTATTTACAAGATAAACAGTTAACACATATTTTGTATTTATATGTATTATATTCTATATTCTTATAATAAAGGAAGCTAGAGGAAAGAAAATGTTATTAAAATCACAGGGAACTGGGGTGCCTAGGTTTCTCAGTTGGTTGAGCGTGTGATTCTTGATTTTGGCTAAGGTCATGATCTCATGGTTGTGAGATCAAGCCCCGTTTCAGGCTCTGTGCTGAGCTGAGTGTGGAGCCTGCTTAAGATCCTCTCTTTCTCTAACTCTCTCCCCAACTTGTGTGCTCTAAAATAAAAAAAAAATTAGAAAATCATAAAGAAAAAAAATACATTTACAGACTACGAAAAAATCCACATGTAAGCAGTCCTGTGCGGTACAAACCTGTGTTATTCAGGGTCAACTATATACAGGTAGAGCTCAACAGTCTTCTTGAGTGAGAAGATGGAGCTGGGATTCCCAGGAAGTCAAAACATCCATATTTAAAAAAGGCAGGGTAAGGAAGAGGAAACAGCTGCATGGACAGAGTTCCATAAATCTGTAGAGGGGAACCCTTCAGTCATTAACCAAGGACTGATCAGCACATCCATGCAAAGAAACTACCCGAGGCCAAGGGGAAAACTGTGTGAAGTAAGCTGAGGGGAAAAATTGTTGGGGCTTTTACAGTGTCAGGAATATTTCAGGATCTCATCAGCCAGAAAGACAAAAATCTCTTAAGTCTTTGAGGCACTGAGTACAGCATTTAAACTCTGGTAACACACACACACACACACACACACACACACACACAACCAACTTCAAAGAAAGCTTTAAGAAAAATAAATATTTTCAAGTAACTTAAGTGCATCCAAGAACAAAATTTAAAAAGTATTTATGGGAATATAAAAACATACAGCATTCAACAAAGTAAAGTTCATAATGTCTGGCATCTAATAAAAAATTACCAGGTATACAAAGAAGCAGAAAACTGCAATTAATAATGAAGAAAACTCAATCAATAAAACAGACCCAGAAATGACACAGATGATAGAATTAATAGACAAAGCATTCAAACAGTCAAGAAGGCAGAGAATCATTGGGCACAGAAAAGTCCAAATCCAATTTCTAGAGATGAAAATATATCTGAGAGTATTACATTATATACTTCTAAAGAAAAGATTAGTGAGCTTAAACACTTAGCAACAGAAACTATCCAAAATGAAACAGAGAGCGAGCAAGCAAGAGAAAGTGAAAATAAAAAGAATAGCATGCTCATGAATGGTGGGATAACTTAAAGTATCTTATTATGTGTATGACTGGCATTCTAACTAAGAGGAGAAAGGGAGGGAGGATTAGAAGATATATGGCCTAAAAATTTCCAAACTTGATGAAAACTACACATCCACAGATCCAAGATCAACAAAACCCAAACACAAGATGTTTGGGGAAAAAAAAAACTGCATAAAGGCACATCATAATAAAATTGTTTAAAATCCCTGACAAATCAGAAAATCTTTTTTTTTTCTTAAGGAGAATGATATTCTACTTTATTTGCCCATATATTTACCCATTCTATGCCTCTTCTTTTTTTTAAATATAATTTATTGTCAAGTTAGCTAACATACAATGTATATGGTGTACTCTTGGTTTGGGAAGTAGATTCCCATGATTCATCATTTACATAAAACACTCAGTGCTCATTGAACATGTGCCCTCGTCAATGTCCATCACCCATTTTCCCTGGCCTCCCTCAGTTTGTTGCATGTATTTAAAAGTCTCTTAAGGTTTGCCTTCCTATCTTTATTGTTTTTCTTTCCCTTCCCCAGTGGTCTTCTGTTAAGTTTCTCAATTTCCACAGAGAAGTGAAAATATAGGATATCTGTCTTTCTCTGACCGACTTATTTCACTTAGCCTAATACCCTTCAATTCTACCCACATTGTTGCAAATGGCAAGATTTCATTCTTTCTCATTGCCAGGTAGTATTCTATTGTATATATTTATATACCACATCTTCTTTATCCATTCATCAGTTGATGGACATTTGGGCTCTCTACATAATTTGGCTATTGTTGATAGCGCCGCTATAATCATTGGGGTACATGTGTCCCTATGAATCAGCACTCCTACATCCTTAGGATAAATTCCTAGTAGTGCTATTGGGAGGTCGAGGGTAATTCAATCTTTAATTATTTGAGGAACTTTGACACTGTTTTCCAGAGTAGTTGCACCAGTTTGCATTCCCACCAACAATGCAAGAGGGTTCCCATTCTCCACATCCTCATCAACATCTGTTGTTCCCTGAATTGTTAATTTTAGCAACTCTGATTGGTGTGAAGTGATATCTCAATGTAGTTTTGATTTGTATTTCCCTGATGAGCAATGTTGAACATCTTTTCATGTGTCTGTTAGCCATTTGGATGTCTTCTTTGGAAAAATGTCTATTGACACGTTCCGCCCATTTCTTTACTGGATTATTTGTTTTTCAGGTGTTGAGTTTGTTAAGTTCTTTATAGATTTTGGATACCAATCCTTTATCCAATATGCCATTTGCAAATATCTTCTCTGATTCCATTGGTTGCATTTTAGTTTTGTTGATTGTTTCCTTTGCTGTGCAGAAGATTTTTATCTTGATGAGGTCCCAATAGGTCATTTTTGCTTTTATTTCCCCAGCCTTTGGAGACGTGCCAAGTAAGAAGTTCCTGTGGTCTAGGTCAAAGAGGCTGTTGCCTGTTTTCTCTTCTAGGATTCTGAATCAATGACAAATCAGAAAATCTTAAAAGCAGACAGACAAAAAAAAACAAAAAAAAAAAAACCGCACAGTAGGTGATGTGGGAAACAAAGGCAAAAGAAAAAACTATATTTCCTTACAACTTACAAGTTCCTGAGACAGGCAATGTGACGTTCCTCTAGGAACTCAGCTGCCTTGATCTTAATACTTTGCTAAGAGCAAAAGGCAATCTTAGCTTAACATTATCCCAACCTCCAGAATCCTGTTTGTTTACTTTAACATATAGAAATTCCTTTGGATATTTCCTTTATCTCTACCTGCCCTCCAAGATGCATGTTAGCAATCATCCTCCAAGCAAATGGCTCACTAATATATATCTGAAAGGTCTCATGACAAAGCTTTTATTAGGCAGTAATAAATAAACTTTTCCCAACAATGGCAAGCCCCCTTAAGGTCCTGGAAATCTTGTTTCCAAAATTCCTTAGAGACTTAAGGTATCCCTAAATCCCTCCAAACTTGAAAGTATATAATTAGTCACCTGTCATAATCCCAGTGCAGCTGTTTCTGCCTAGGTGTTCTGTCCCCAACGCTTTAGTAAAATCACCTTTTTTGCATCAAAAACATCTTAAGAATTCTTCCTTGATTGTCAGCTCTGAATCCCAACATTTTCACATCAGTAGGTATAAAAGAACAAAGATAGGAGTGAAATCATGCCTCTTGTCAGAAATAAAGCAAACCCGGAGACAAAAGAGCAGAGTCCCAAAGTGTTGGGAGAAGAAGATGAACTTCTATACCTAGGAAAAGTATATCTTAGACAGGAAGGTGAAATAAAGGATTTTTCCCCACATACATGAAAGAAGAGAAAGTCAAAAGATTTCATTGCCTTTCAATATGCACTATAAGAAATGGAAAAGGAAGGCTTCATGCAGAAAAGAAAGATATTAGATGAAAATCTGAATCCATATAAACAAAAAGACAGCACTGGAAACGCTAAATATGTGGGTAAACACTTTTTTAAATCCATACACTTTTGTCACTTTTCAACCTCTTTATTGACTATTTAAGGAAAATCAATAACATTATATTATTGTGTTTATAACATATGTAGGAATAAAATGTATTTCAACAAAAGTCCCAATTCCAGGAAGAAGGAAATGGAAGTATATTACTATATATAACATACTGTCATATTACTTATAGGTAGACTATAAGATACATTAGTATATTAAAGCAGCCACTCAAACAAAAACTACATTAGAGTTACTGCTTCAACACTGGCAAAGTTAGAAAGACCAAATGATGATGGAAGAAGGAAACAAAGAACAGATAGAAAAAGTGAAAGCAAATAGTAAGATGGAAGATTTAAACACAATTATTAATCAGATAAGTGGCCTACACATCTGAAGTGAAAGGTGGGACTGTCAGATTAGATTAAAAAGTAAGACCCAAGTACATGTTGCCAATGAGAAACTTACTTTGAATATAAAGGCAGAAATAGGTTAAAAGTAAAAAAATAAAGATATACGATGCAAATCTGTCCAAAAGAAATTTAAAATAGTGGGGCATCTGGTGGCCCAGTTGGTTGAGCATCTGACTTCAGCTCAGGTCATAATCTCCTGGTTCGTAGGTTCAAGCCCTGCATTGGGTTCTGTACTGACAGCTCGGAGCCTGGAGACTGCTTCAGATTCTGTGTCCCCCCACCCCCCTGCCTCTCTGCCCCTCCCCTTGCTCATGCTGTCTCCCTCTCTCAAGAGAGTTGGGTTTTTTTTTTTTTTAAAGGAATTTCAAGTAGCTATATTAATACCAGACAAAATGGATTTTATAAAAATATTACTAGAAATAAAGTGGGCTTTTCATAATGAAAAGGGATCAATTAATCAAGAAGACATAGCAATTTTGTATATGCATCTAATAACAGAGTATAAGAATATATGAAACAAAATCTGGGAGTATTACAAGGAAAAAATAGGCAAATCTACAATTAGAGTAAAATATCACAACACTTTTCTCTTAATAACTTATAGAACAAGCAGGCAGAAAATCATTAAACATATAGAAGGCTTCATGATAAGATAGTAAGAAACACTATTAAAAAACTACAGCTAATTAACATTTAAAGAACACTCCACCCCAACCAACTAAGAATATATGTTTCACCTTCTTTTCCAGTGTACGTGTAAAATTTATCTAGATAAAACTCATTCAGGGCCATAAGACAAGTCTCAATAAATTTAAAAGAATTCAAATCACCTAACTCTGTTCTCTACCTATAAAGGAATTAAATTAGAAGTTAATAACAATGATATTTAGATAATCTACAGCCATTTGGAAATGAAATAAAACATGTTTAAATACCTCCTCCTTCAAATAAGAATTCAAAAGAGCGATTAAAAAGTATTTTGAACTGAAAGAAAATGACAACATTATATATCAAAATGTGTACAAGACATCTAAAACAGTGCAGAAATTTATGGCACTAATACGTAAATGGCAAAGAGAAAGGTCTCAAAACAAGGACTTCCACTTTAAGAAAATAGAAAAGACCAAAAAAAAAGCTCAATATAAGCATAAGAAAGGAAATCATAAAGAATAGAAATCAATGAAGTAAAAAAAATTATAGATAAGTCAACGAAACCAAAAGCTAGCTCTTTGAGAAATGCAATAAAATAATGAATCTTTAGCCAGACTTATCAGGGAACAAACAAATAAATTTGTACATATATGCATATGTACATATACATAAGAGAGATAAAAGTAAAACATTATTATCATCAGAAAGAAATTAATAATATCTATAAATATTATAGATATATTAAAGAGATACTAAGGGACTATTATGAACAACTTCATGCTATTAAGTTCAAGAACTTTAGTGGAATGGGCAACTTCACTGAAAGACATAAAATACCAAAGCTTATTTATGAAGAAATAAATTACTTGTATAGCCTTATGTGTATGAAATTAAATTTATAGCTAAATGCTTCCCACAAAAAAATAAACACCAGACTCAGATGACTTCACTCTGCCAAACATTTCAAGAAGAAATGATATCAATTATATATAAACTTTCTCAGAAAATTAAAAATGAGGGCATACTTCCCAACTAATTCTGTAAAATCAACATTACTATGATACCAAAACAGAAGGACATTATAAAAAAGGAAATTATAAACTAATATCCTTTATAAACATAAATATAAAAATTATTAACATATGAAAATTATAATACTAATTCTGGAACATATAAAATTATAATACATCATAATCAAATGAGATTTATCCATAAATTTCAAGGTTACTTTAATATTAAAAAATAATTCAAGATGACTTTGTTTTTTAGCTCTGACACATAAAGAGTTTAGAAATTATCATTCCTGTCTTTTCAGCAAGAAAAAGCTGCATAACTAAAAATCAATGACTTTTCTTGGACCAATTAGAGAATCAAGATCTTGGGGCAAACTGCTACTTTGAAATCTGGAGAGACAGGTGAATACAGAAAATGACACCTAAGACCAGCCTAAATGAAACAGAAGCTGCTGGAAACATAAACTGGGAGGAAGACTTACATGTAAGTTTGATGAATTGCTGGAGGCTCAGTGTGTTCTAGCAGCAAAATGAGAAAATTCTGTGTCAGCAGTGTTGGGGACATACCACACTGTTATGGATTTTACTTGGAGATCCTCAAGTACTCCTTGTGAAGAGACATGAAAAAACATTCATGTTTCTGACAGGGAAGGGAAAAAATAAAGCTTGAAATATGACCAGAACATTCTCTATCACAAAGGCCTGCTCAGTAAGGGAAAAGACTACTAGAACCTTATGTAAGAGGAGGAAATAGAAATTACTCAACTCCAGCCTCCTATAAGCGGTTCTATCTCATTTAACAACAACAACAAAGCTCTGAAAATATTATGAAGGTTACACCTAGTGTCCAGACCCACTTAAAGACTGAGACTTAATCATAAGAATATGGACTGCTTTCCTTTCTTCTAAAATCTACCATCACAACAACAGGCCTCAGTATAGTAATAGTGGATTATATTGAAAGTGCTCTAAGGATCAGACCCTATTTAAGAAAGAGTTTATAAGGAGGCCTACAGACAGAAGGGCAGCAAATAAGAACACCAGAGGAAACAGAAGGCTCTGGCACCTCCAGTTACTGCAAACATTAGACAAAGTCAGTCTCCTAGCCAAATTAACACAAGACCTAATACTAAATGCCTATTTACTTGTGATCCTATTACATGATACACAGTATATGAATTCTAAGAAAAAAATTTACAAGGTGTACTGAAAGGCAAGCAAAAACAGTGTGGAAAGACAAGTATCATTAGCTTAGATATGGCACAGAATTTGGAATGATCAGACAAGGAACTTAAAGGAACTATAATTGATATGTTAAGAACTCTAATGGACAGAGTAGACAACATGCAACAAACAGATGTGTAATAGGAACACAGAGATGAAAACACTAAGAAAGTATCAAAAGGAAATGCTAAAAATTAAAAAAAAAAAGAATAACAGAAATGAATAATGCTTTTGATAGGAGCATCAGTAGACCAGACATGGTCAAAAAGAGAATCAGTAAGCTTGAAGATATGTCAGTAGAAACTTCTGTACAGAAAACACCAAGAAGGATAAAAACTGAACATTCTTCCCCTAGGCATATTATATTCAAATAGCAGAAATATAAAAAGAGAAAATCTTGAAAGCAGCCAGGCGGTGCACCTTAAGTATAGAAGAACAAGGATGAGAATTATATCAGACTTCGTGTCAGAAATAACACAAGCAAAAGAGGGTAGAGTGAAATATTTAAAGCGCTGAAAGAAAAATACACTAATCTAGATTTTTATATCCATCAAAATTATCCTTTGAAAGAGAAAGAAAGACTATAAGACAAAAATTGAGGGAATTCATTGCTGGTAGACCTGGCCTACAAAAGTGTCTGTTCATGTCTTCTGCCCATTTCTTCACTGGATTATTCGTTTTTCGGGTGTGGAGTTTGGTGAGTTCCTTGTAGATTTTGGATACTAGCCCTTTATCTTATATGTCATTTGCAACTATCTTTTCCCATTCCATCGGTTGCCTATTAGTTTTTTTGATTGTTTCCTTTGCAGTGCAGAAGCTTTTTATCTTGATGAGGCCCCAATAGTTTATTTTGGTTCTTGCTTCCCTGGCCTTTGGGGATGTGTCAAGTAGGAAATTGCTGAGGATTAGGTCAAGGATGTTGTTTCCTGCTTTCTCCTCTAGGGTTTTGATGGTTTCCTGTCTCACGTTCAGGTCCTTCATCCATTTTGAGTTTATTTTTGTGTATGGTGTAAGAAAGTGGTCTAGTTTCATTCTTCTGCATGTTGCCGTCCAGATCTCCCAGCACCACCTGTTAAAGCGGCTATCTTTATTCCATTGGATACTCTTCCCTGCTTTGTCAAAGATTAATTGGTCGTCCATTTGTGAGTCCAGTTCTGGGCCCTCTATTCTATTCCATTGGTCTATGTGTCTGCTCTTGTGCCAGTACCATACTGTCTTGATGATGACAGCTTTGTAGTAGAGTCTAAAGTCTGGGATTGTGATGCCTCCCATTTTGGTTTTCTTCTTCAATATTATTTTGGCTATTCTTGGTGTTTTGTGGTTCCATATGAATTTTAGGATAGTTTGTTCTAGCTTTGAGAAGAATGCTGCTGCAATTTTAATTGGTATTGCATTGAATGTGTAGATTGCTTTGGGTAATAATACATTTTAAGGATGTTTATTCTTCCGATCCATGAGCATAGAATGTTTTTCCATTTCTTTGTGTCTTCTTCAATTTCT
>JAQQST010000932.1:0-14022 GCA_028646485.1 Cryptoprocta ferox
TCCATGGCAATGAGCTGGACTTTGTTTGGTTTTGCTATGAGGAGAGGAGGATCTAGGGCAGCTGCAAAATCAGAGAGCTTGGAGAACTCTATAAACTGGGTGGCATCAGGATCAAACTTCTCCCAAACCTCATAGAACATCTCAAAGTCATCCTCACTCAGGGGCTCTGCACTTTCCTCAGTAGCGACACTGAAGTTCTCCAGGATGACAGCGATGTACATGTTCACCACAACTAGAAATGATATGATGATGTAACTGACAAAAAAGAAAATCCCAACAGATGGGTTCCCGCAATCTCCCTTAACAGAGCTTCCGGGGTGATCTTTTTCAGGGTCACAATCTGGAGGTCCACTGTTGAGAATAGGTGCTAGCAAACCATCCCAGCCAGCAGAGGTGGTAATTTGGAACAGGCAGATCATGCTGTTGCCGAAGGTCTCAAAGTTGAACATGTCATCAATTCCAACTTCCCTCTTAACATAGGCAAAGTTGGACATTCCAAAGATGGCGTAGATGAACATGACCAGGAAGAGCAGGAGGCCGATGTTAAACAAGGCGGGAAGGGACATCATCAGAGCAAAGAGCAGCGTGCGGATCCCCTTTGCTCCCTTGATCAGACGCAAGATTCGCCCAATCCTGGCGAGACGGATCACTCGGAACAGGGTAGGGGACACGAAGTATTTTTCTATTAGCTCGGCCAGAAACATGCCTGTGGAAAATCAAGAAATAATAAGAAAAACAGTGTTCTATTTAATAGCAGTGAATGAAAACTTACATGATTGGATCATCACTAGTTTTACAAAATGTGGGCATGAGAATTACGTACATACATATATACACACATATATATAGACACACATGCACACAATCGTCAGTGTTTGTTTAGCAAAATGAAACTGGTATGTTTGGTGTTATAACATTAATCCTTCCGAAGGCACTCATACAAGGTATTGATACTGAAGGTATCAATTGTCGTTTTGCCTAGTTCAAGAAAAACATGTATCAAAAGAAAGATTCAACCATTGAAGGCCTAAAGATGTTACAGAGTATACGGCAGCCAGACAAAGAAGTGGATTTATTGTTTTAAAATTCTAGTTCTAGTCTTGGCATAAGAACTAATGGACAAGGCTTGATATTTTGAATCAAGAATGTGAGAGATCTTATCCCGAGATGGCTGTGATACAATTTATCTGGAAGGTGGCAGAATGATGGACAGGAGAGAATCCAGGCTTTGCAGCAGACATACTTGGCACTGAATCCTCTCTCTCTCTTTTTTTTTACACATCACTAAATGGTGATAGTATCTATGTACTTTTGTTGTTGTTTTTGTTAAACTTAGCACTTAGAGAGCCTCTTCTTTGTTCTAGGTATAATACTAAGTGCATCAACTTATATCATCTCATTTAATTCTCACAATAACACTTGACAGAAATATTCTCTGGAAAGCCAGGGATTGGAGAGGCAACTTGTTATAGGTCACAGAGCTGGTAACTAGTGGAAATAGGGGAGCTCCAGGCCAGGTCTGTATGACCCTCAGTCTCATCCCTTAATCACTAAATGACCACCTCATGGCACTGTTGTGAGCATCACACAGAATGGTGAATTGTTTCGGTGTTCTAGTCTGTCAGAGAAAGCAGTATAAATAGTGGAATACTATTTTTTCCCTCTATGTGTGTTTTCTTTTCTCTATTAGGTAGAACCTTGTCTTAAATCTCTTATATTTACTACTAGCACCTCATTTAGTGCCCTGTACATAACTACTTAATATGTGTTGATGACAATGAAACTGTTTTGGATTTTTGAGCAAAATGTGTACTTCTGGAAAAAGAATATTACAAACCACAGAAAATACCTGAACCCAAAGGTAAGATGAAGCGTATGTATGTGTGTATATATATAAACACACATACGAACTATTCCAATTATCAATATCTTATTTATGGACTATGTGACTACTTCTAATAATTTTTGTGTGTATGTGTGTGTGAATTATTTATTCAAAGCAATACTTGTCTATATCCCAGGAGTGTGATTGAGTACAGGACTATTATGCCAAACTGCTGTTATTGTCTTCTGAAATGAGACAAAATGATAAATGAAACCTGAAAAATATAAAATCTTTTTTTTTACATATCATTTCATGCACAGCATGCAACAAAAGAAATGACAAACTGAAGAATGGACTATTAGACTTCTATTTAAAGTTTTGGTATAGATGAAAAGATTAGTGAGAAACATTTTCAAAATTTTAAAACAAATTTTTACTACCAACTTCCTTGATTGAGTAAAAGCACCTCTTCTTACCTACGATAGAGAGAATGACCACCACGAAATCAAAAATATTCCATCCGATGGTGAAATAGTAATAACGAAGGGAGATGAGTTTCAGCACACACTCTCCAGTGAACAAAACAATAAACACCAGATTAATCCAGTACAGAATGTTTGTCATCTCCTGACTCTGGTCATCAGTTTCCACCATCATGGTGACCATGTTGAGGCAGATGAGGATCATGATGCTGATATCGAAGACTTGTTTGGTTACAAAATCAAAGACCATTCCTTGAAATTTGTTCTGGAACAAAGAATATGTAAAATTCACTTAGAAACATAAAAAAATCAAATTCAACTTATTTGGTTTTAACATAGCAATATGAAAATGTAGCTTTTATAAAAACATACCATGTTTATTTAATACGTGGAAGAACATTTTGCATACTGGAATATACAACTTTTTCCAAATGTATTTGTTTTATTTATACTGCTCATTATACCAGATTTTGTAAACTGACTTGAAGTTAAGAACCACTTATTGTGTTCTCAGTAACCATAACATCACCATGTGTATGATGGTCAGCCAGCCAATATTTGCCACTATAACAAATCTTTGTTATCCCATGTATTGGCAATGGGTATCAAAGTAAACTTGAAAGTACTAATAAGTAGCTCTCCAGATTTTTCTCTCATGTTTATTTTTTTCTAGTTTCTGCTTTTATCATCTTTCTCCAAAGCCACAGCACTTTAAGGTTCAGCTTGGAAGATGTTCTAAAAAATTATAGTTCAAGAGAAAGGGCATATGTCGAACACCTGGTGAAATGTAATTAAGTTCTGTATTTTATTCAAATGGTATTGTACCATGGTTAATTTCTTAGCTTTGATTACTGATCTATGGTTATGCCAGATTTTAAAATAAGGAAAAGCTGGGCAAAATTATATGGGTAACTCTTCTGAAAGAATAAAATAATTTTTATAAAAGTTATAGTCCACAATCAGATGTTCAACCTTTGCCCCATTCAGTTTGGACCTTATTTCCAAGGACTCAATGGCTCTATGTCTTGTTTATGAAATTAAGGTCCTCACCCTTACCAGTTCTGGTTGTTTGAACCCTGTTTTATACCATTTTCCCTATATCTGCTTGGTATTTCAGGCTTTTTAGGGCTCAAGCCTTGACTCAACTTCCACTAAGCTGTCCTCTACTTTCTTTACTGGAACTACAGATGATCTGTTACCTATACACTTCATACCTTGCTTTCCCAGATCCTGACCTGTTTATCCATCTGGATTCTCTGTACTAGTGTTCTGCTCTCTCTGTTGAGAGACATTCATTACTCCCTTTGCAAATTCCCGGACATCAACCACCTGTTTGTAGTATTTTTCTCTTTTCTCTGAATAGGTATCTGGCTTCTGGACTGGACTTCTATTGCTTCAGCTGAATCTGTCCTTCCAGAAACTTCTTCAACTTAATAAGTGTGTTTATTTCCAGTTCCAAACCTTCCCTCTTAGTTCTTGTTTACTGTAGCTTACCTTTCCAAGTCTGGTTATGTTTTTCTTATTTCTACCCTTCTGATATTTCCTATCCCCCTGAATAAAATTTGCAGATTCTACTGTATCATTTTATCTTATCTCCTTGTACTAAAAGAAACTTCCTTTACATCTTCTCTGGTGACTTTGAATTCAGTTTTAAGTTTTAAGCACTCTGTGTCCTCAGAAAACTTTCTGTTTACATTTGTCATAAAATTGATGACAATGTATTACCTATGTTTTGATCTTATTTATTTGATTTTAGTTATTTCTTCTAGTTGTCTGGAGGCTCTGCAAGGACAGAGCAGTGTCATTTTTTCTCATAGACTTAACACCTACAGTGTAGTAGGTTCATGAGTGCTTAAAATGAGAAGGTTTATCAATAAAAAGCTTAATTTTCCTGGCCATGTAGCTTTCCAATGGGTCACTTCAATGTATAACTCCAACTCGAGTCACTAATTGTCTCCAGTTTAAATCCCAGGATGTAGTATATGCTGCAGGAAGCTAAGTAACGCTGGCAGCCTTGCTTGCCAAAGATTTATGTTCTCTCACTTCATCTTGGGCCTTGACAATGATTAGGAATCCTTTATCCCTCACTTGCTCCAGGATAGTTCCACACTTCTCAGAATATTATTTTTCTCTCTATTCTTTTTTTGAGATCATCAAAATCAGTGTCAAGAAACTCTTCTACCTCCTTTTGCATTTCATATTATCTTGACTTTTCACATATATCTTTTTATTTATTATCCCATATTCACTATCTAGTCCTTCACTAGAGGACTCCATCCCTCTAAAATATGTGACTGTATTCTGTATTCCCTCTCTTCACACTATTTGTCTCAAGAATTCCTGCTTTGCTTCAAACCTACCTCTCAGTCTTAAGAAACCTTATTTTATTACTTCTAAATACTCATTCTTATTCCTATCTCCTTTTGATTGCCAGATTCTGCAAGCTGGCATCTCTCATTTTTTTTTCTCCATGCGTGTCCCTTCTTCATATCTTGCCTGACACTAGTCATCCAGTGTGTATGGTAGAAACCCATAAGTTCTCTTTGTTGGGTCCTTCTTTGCTTCCCACATTCAATTAATGGACACACTTTGTAATTTTACTCCAGTGACAGCTCACAAATCCATCCACTTTAATTCATCTCCACACGACTCTGGTTCATACTACCTATCATCTCTGAGACAGCTCCAAAACAAATCTAATAAGCATACACATTGCCCCTGTCAATACTGGTTGAGTGATCTTCAAAAAACTGAAAATGACCAGGTTCCCTTCAATCGCTTCCCATTGTTCTAAAGATAAAGACAACTTTTGAATCTAACCTACAAAGCTCAGAAAAGCCTGTCCCACCCTAACTTCTTTCTCAACACATCCCAGTAAGTCCCCAGTCTCTGCATCCCAGCCTTCCTGGCCTTCCTACTTCAGGGCTTTCATACATGCACTGCCCTTCTCTTAAAGGGTGCTTCTCTTCCTGACAATTCCCTGCAGCAGCCAAGCAGCTACTGGCACATAATACACAATTGGAAGAGCCATAAAAGTTCAGAATGATGTCATCAGATTTAGAAGCAAGATGCTAGGGAAAAATATGAAATATTTTAAAACCAGAAAAAAACAAAACCTCTGACTTGTTTCATAATGATTCTGATTAATCTGCAGAGCTGGATAGAAAATGTGGCATATCTGAGATGTACCAATTATTCCAATCCATCCCCATTGCACCCTGAACATTCAATATTTCCACACAATGTATGTATGGATATGTTTTCTTCTCCACATTATTAGAAGCTCCTCAGTGACATCAATCTTTCTTAATACTATTGGCATATAAATCTGAAATTTTTTATTTACACATATTTTATATGTTTATATATAACATGTAATTTGAGCATTATATTATATATAATATATACAATTAAACTATTATACATACACTTAGGCTATTTAGACTAGCTGCTAGTCATGTTGCTAAGATAGAAATTTGTCTCGTAAATTTATAAAAATACTAGTATCTAGCAATTTGGGCTGTGTAAGTGATAAATAACATAGATCTTGCTGGGAATGAAAGTTATTCTTACAGCAGGTCGAGGTATGGGTTTTTGTGGTTTCTTTGAACCCAGTTTTTTCATTGCATTGTAGTATTTCTTCTGCTCTTCTGTCATAAAAATGTCTTGACCTCCAAAGTAAAGAAATGAAAGCAAAACTTGTTAAAATCATGTTCTTTACTAGCTATAAAATCTACCTCAGGAATTGTGTGAAATCACTTCCACTTGCTACTCTAATGTTGCCAATATCCGTATTTACAGAGATGCATATATTCAATCCTTAAATTATTCTGTATTAATCAGTCATATTTCTATACTGAAAATATCAATACATGCTATCTCAATTAACAATTACTTAAAAACTCACAATTGATTAAATATCTCAGAATAATTTCAGAATTTTATACTCCTTTTTTGCTGATTACACTTTAGAGCCTAAAAGAACCAGTGTGACATGTTTAACTCACATTTTAGAATAAAGAGGAAGTTTTAGTATACTTATCTTCTTTTTCTGTTGGTTGAAGTTATCTATGATGACGCCAATGAAAAGATTCAGGGTAAAGAACGAACCAAAAATAATAAAGATGACAAAATAAAGGTACATGTACAGATTGTCTTCATATTTGGGTTGTAATTCTACCTACAAAATATTAAGGAATGATAACTATTAGAACCACTACTTGTTTTATAAAAAGGACATCAGCAAATTTTCAAATCTCAAAGCATGTCTCAATTGCTGGGAATGAAAAAAAAATCAAACATTAAAGAGATTTTATGAAACATCAAATCTAACATGCTTACTGAAGAGTCCCGCAAGACTGTTCACTGATTTGACAAAGTGAAACAACTCATAGAAAGTCTAGATAATTAAAATTAATTTCACCCAATAAGTTTTTGGATTATGATTGCATTTTCCCCAAAGTCCCCCAATAGGACATGCAGAGTGAGGATTTCCTCTTCCTGAAAAAAGAGAAGTTTCAGTCACACTATTTTGTGTTAAAACTTTAAGATTTATTCTCTCTGATTCATTTTTTTCCTCTGTAGAATGGAAATAATAGAATCCTAACCTCACAGGGTAGTTGAAAATGTTAAATATACTAATATATGGAAAAGGCTTAAAAAACCAGTGCCTGTCCAGTAGTAATAGCTGAGAGTAAAGGTCTGATTTCTATTACACATTTCTCTTCATAGGCTAGAGTTAGTATTGTATGTGTGGATATGGGTACATCTGTCAGATCATTCCTTAGTGAAAATTAGTGTATAGATTCATCCTACTCAGTAGGCTTTAGGCACAGTTTCTGTAGCAATGATACCCTGTTTTGTCTAGCACACTTTTGGTCAGAAAAAAAGAGTGACAGCTGGCTTGAGCATTGGCTATAATCTATAGCTCAGGTCACACGGGGTATTGGTCTAACCAACTCAGTTAACCAGTCGCAGGTGGTATTGAATACAGGTAATGACCCACTGTGTCATGAAATCAATTTTGAGGGTAATGGCCCACTTGATGTATTTTTCTAATAAAATAGAGTAAAATGGAAAGTATTAGAAATATTGTAAAAGTACATATTCTTTGATGAGACTTTTATTTCATTTATGTGTGTAGATAGCAGACAGTGATAGAAAATGATATATTTAAACATTTTTAAATTAAATACTATACATACAGAAAAGTACACAGCACATTAAGGGTAAAATGTAGTGATAAATTGTTACAAAGTGAGTCGCACAGTGCAGGACATCGGCAAGAACTGAGAAACACTTGGTGTATCCTTCCCCTTCCCGAATATAAACTCTATAATCCCTGCTAAAGGCAATCGTTATCCTGACTGTTATGGTAATTATTTCCATGCTTTTTCTTAGAGGTAACATCTAGGTGAGCATTCTTGAACAGCAAGAGGAGTTTTGTCTACATTTTGTCTAGTGGACACATTTGTATAACTCTGTTTTACATATATATTTTTAAAATTTTTATTTTTAAGTTACCTCTACACCCAACGTAGGGCTGAACTCACGATCCTGAGATCAAGAGTTATATACTCTACCAACTGGGACCTTCAAGTACCCCAACTTTGTTATATTTTTAAGATTCATCCATGATGTTGCGTATGCTGTATTTGTATATCATTTCATCACTGTATAATATTCAATTATTCGCCCATTTCTACTACTTTTGAGTTGTTTCCAGTTTTTTGCTAGTGCAAAAAGTTATGTTCATTCTTGTGCATAGACTCTGTTATGCATGCACAAAGTGTCTGTAGAATATATTGCTATGAAATAAAATGAAATTGCAAGGTTCAAGAATATGTTGAATTTTATTGAATGTGATAATGTCCAACTTTAAAAAATAAATATTTATCCATTTTTTCCCGGTAGCATTAGGAGTTCTTATTGCTCTTTGTCTTTGACGATACTTGGTATTGTCAGAATTTTTAATATTGCCAATTAGGCAATAATGCCACATTTTGGGTTAAATTTGCACTTCTCTGATGACTATTGAAAGTAAGAGTGAGCAACTTTTCATAATTTTGATGTCTACTTGGATTTCATCGTTTGTAAAATGCTTGAATGGTGAGGAGTTATGTAGCAGACACTGTCTGCTAAGTTACAAGGAAGAAACTGAAAGTAAGTTGCATATCAGGCTGCTGATAAGAAAGGTGGAGAGAACTTTAAATGAATTAATCAAAACAAGTAGGAAACTACTGTAGAAGAAAGTGGTTACGAGCTCATGTTTGTGGTCAGAGTTCAAAAACATATACAACCATATATTCAATATATGCATATTCAATGTGTAAGTATAAGAAAGCCTTTAGTAGAGGGAGTAGTAATAAGTAATTAATTCTTATTATTATTCAAAAGCACATAACTGGATTCTTGATACAGAGATACATTGTATAAGCATTGAGGCTGAGTGAGCTTTTAGTTCTTGCACTCTCTCTCTCTCTCTCTCTCTCTCTGTCTCTCTCTTTTTAAAATAAGGTGGAAAAAAACCCTCAGGAGTTCTTTCTCAGTTACAACCTGGTTATTGGTGCTAGGAAAGTAACATTTTGAGCTTAATTACTATGCTCCTGAAATATACCAGAAGGCAATCTCTGTTTTTCAAGATGTGATTCCCTTTCTCCTTGTTAAATATTAAAAAATTAATGAAAATTGTGCCAAAACTTCAAAAGTGCTGAGGTGTGTAAAGTAGATTGTGAAGGCCCCTGCCTTCTGCCACAAAATCTCACTTCCCAGAGAGAAACACTAAAGGTTTGTTTCTTTTGTTTTCTGTTTTTTTTCCCCACCATTAGATTCGTCTATTACAAGAAAGATTAAAAAGATGGAGGAAATCTGTGACAGACAAAGGAAGTAAGTTCTTTATTGAGGGCTTCTAATGTACAAATGGGCAAACCTATCGGAGCCAAAAATACAATGTCTCATTTTGCAAAATCAACAAGTTTTTAAGTGCTGGGTGTCATGCTAGATACCAGAAAAGATGTGTTAAAAGATTTATGGTGAGTAGAGAAAAACATTCAAATCAAATTTTGGAAGAAAGAATGCAAGGTTGAATATTTTATTTTTGTAAAATAGATATTTTCTATAAATTGATTCATTTTATTTGTCACTAAATTATAACACTGTGGAAATATTCACTGGATCAAATTAAATAATTTTTCCTCTAAACCGACTTACATTTCGTGAATCGACAGCTGCATACATGATATCCATCCATCCCTTAAATGTGGCCTGTAAAAAAGTCATACCATTTAATTTTTCCCCCACAGATTATAATTTTAGAAAATAAAGTAAGCAACAGACTGACCAAGATTCATTCAAAAACAGGTATATAAAATAGTTTGGGGTTAGTATTTAAACTCTGGTCAAAGTTTGTAATATCACAGAAAATATTTCAACTTTATATTCTTCTATAAACCTATAATTAAACCACGATAGGTTATAACAATATGCTACCATAAAAGCAATTATCAACAATCTTTGATTCTGATATGCCTATAAGAATATAACACAAAATTTGATAAAATAATTTGATGTATATAGTACTAGCATCAGACAAGTTGAAAAATATGCTGCATTGCTTGATCTTAATGCTTTCCATTCTACTTATTCTCTTCTAAATGGTATAATTGCTGATCACGAATCATGATGATTCCTTCTCAAAAATCCTCATTATACTATTTTAAGACGATATATTCCATAAAACAACGTAGTTTCCTAATCGGAAAGCAAATATATTCAACTGCAATTTACTCTTTTAAATATTGTGGTTTTTTGTGCAGACATAACAAACTTAAAAACAAAAGTCTTATACATTTTTTTTTCAGTTTCTTAGAGCCACAGAACCTGTTCTTCCCCCTAATATTCATACAGTGTTGGATATTGTGCAGGTGGATCAGCTCAGGGAGTGGTCAGTTGAGAAGCTGGATAGGTCATTTATGAATTTATAACAGAGATAATGGACTTGCTTATCTGAATGAGTTCAAGCAGCAGACAGGAAATTGGAGTAGGAGTCTCTGTGACAGATGTTAAGGTGGGGAGCTTGGTGGTGGTGGTGGTGGTGAAGGTTAAGTGGGTGAAGACTTGATGAGGGTTTGATACTGTCTGGTAGCCAAGGAGCGCAGAAATCTACCACTCCTCCTCTTACCCACACCCACTTTTTCCAACCCCACCCTAGGGCCACTGCCTCTACTTGGCTCAGAGTAGGGGCAGGGTAAAACAGTAGGAGCCTACATAAAAATGTCAGTAAAAAAGGACTGGTGCTAGGGTACCTAATGTATAGTCTGAAAGACCGTAAACTTTGTAGAACTGTCCAGTTTCCAACATGGTACAGAAAAGATAGTTGAGCAATGATTAGAAAGAATCCAGGCAGATGGGCTTGAGGAAGTATGTTTTTGGAAATACTATGAGAGAAGATTTCAGACTCATGTTAATAATACATCACAGAGAATAATAAAGTGGTTACTTACTACTTGAAGCAGAGAAAGATATCCAAGTCCTACATTATCAAAGTTTACTTTCACATTTTTCCACCTGGCAGTTTGATTGCTCTCTATGAGGGCTTTACATTCGCTGTAGTTGTTGACCACACTTACATCAAACATTTCTCCAGTGGTGTAGTTAATACAATGATAAAACTTGCCAGCAAAGAGATTCACTCCCATGATACTGAATATTAGCCAAAAGATCAGACAAACCAGAAGTACATTCATTATGGATGGAATGGCTCCCAAAAGAGCATTGACAACAACCTGGCACAGAAACGAGAAGGGAAAACAAGTGAAAAGTCAATGACCATTTTAAACACTATTAAAAGAATAGCATTCAAATGACAGAACATGTGTCTGCTTTTAAAGTTAAATATTGGGCAGAAACTATCTGCAGTATCTGGCAGCTCCAGCAAAAAACCCTTTATAATTATAGTTCAGAATAGTATAAAATAAATTTAATATTGTAGAAATATGTGTATGTAAGAACATACACATAGCACATTTTCATCAAAGAATGGGACTGATTATAAGTGGAGTGAATAATTAAGGGTGCAAATAGTGATGTGGCTATAAAATCAGGGTCACCATGTAGATACCACAATTTCTAAAAATTTGCAAACCATCAAATTTATTATCCAAAATTTGAAAGTAAAAGAGAATACACTTGAGGGTCATTTTCCAGGGCAAAAGGCAACACTAATAATAATATTCTGAGAAAGCAAATATGAGTGAGCCAGGACTGTCCCAAGCAATGTAGTCTAGGTTCACCCTACACATGCAAACTTTGGAGCAAAGAGATCGAAACATGGAAACTGACTATGTGATGGAGAGAAAAGGGTTTGGAAAGCAGGAGATCTGTGGTCCAGTTTACATCACAAATTAGCTGTGCGCCTTTGGGCAAGTTATTTCATTTTTCTGATCCTCCTTTGGGGAATCCCTTTCAGAAGAAAATTCTCATAAAACATTGCAATTTGAGCCCAAGGTTTTCACTTAATGACTTTGTTCCTTGCAGCTTTCTCAATTAACTAGGACTTTCAGGAAATGTTTTTTCAGCACTTTTTAAAATTATCCCTTAAGGAAATATTCAGCTTAATATCTTTTTCTGTGCAAGCGTACCTAACCTACATCAGAAATAAACTTTATCGACGAACAGACATGAACTATGAGAAATACATGCATTAACCTTTCACAAATGTTTTATGGTATAAAAAGTATATACAAATACATACATACGTACATGTAAATATATGAGTAACGATATCTTACAGTAACAATACCAAATGAGTACTTGGCAAAAGGCACAATTCATCTGCAAATTGGCACCTGGAGCCTATTTAGTAAAGGACAATACTTTAATGTATTTTTAAATGAAAGTAGGTTTAAAAGAACTTAATACAGTATTAAGTTACTACCAGAATTTTAACTCTCTAATAATTCAGAAGTACTTGTAGACCTGACAGTTCATTTTTAAGTTCACCACAAGGAATGCTCTGCAAATGTGAGGAGATGATACTGGTTAACAGAGTTAAAACACACACACACACACACACACACACACACACACACACCTGCATAGCAAAGAAATAACACACTTGTTTTCCAAGACAGATGTATGGAAGAACTATCTATGCAAATTTGATATAGAAAATATGAAAATTATTTTAGTACTGAAAGTTTGATTCCCCTTCTTAAATGAAAACTAGTACTGCAAAAACTGATTTTTAAATTGGTAAAGAGAAAATAATTTAACAGCTAACAATTCCTTTCTATGCAACCATGTGCACACCAACACACAAGCACACACACCTACACACGTCATTCATTTCTGGTTATGTTTGCAACATTCAGAGGAAGTCCCAAGTAACTATTTTCAAATATCAGAAAAAGTGTCATTTTCTAAGAGTTTCTTTTTGAATAGCTAAATCCATAGAGACAGGGTGTCATCATTTCCTCCATGCTGGGGGTGTGTGCTCTCAGGTTATGTGCTCTGGGGGATGACAAAAGGCAGCACAAATTCCTCCTTGTTCCTAGGTACCATCTTTCTAAATGAGTGTTAGATTTCCACAGCTGGCCTACTTTTTAGCCACCTCAGCCTGTGTTTGAAAGCTAAAGGGCCAGATTCAGATTTTAAAGGGCTCAAAACACATCATAGGAGCAATGAAGAAATGATGAGGAATTCTTTGGTGGTTTTAAATTACAGTCAGTGGAATTTCCTGCACATTTACAAATGGAATGAACATAACTAATCTTGACTCACATCTGAAGTCTATGCAACATGATTGAGATTTCCCACAGAGTGAAAAATCTACTTAGAAGCTGTCTAATTGTTTCTAATTAGAAGCAATCACTTAGGCATTCTATTATGTGAGTGTCTCCAACAGTGTCAAGTTTATGGACATCTGACACATTTTATTGATCAATCGGTTACATCAACATGAATGTATAAGACATAAATTCTCCATGGATTTATCACATGTGGTACAATATGTCAGTCTGTTCTCAATTATAATTCCAGCAATTTGTAAAGCATTTGCTCTTACCCTCATTCCTTCAAACCGGGATAAGGCTCTCAGTGGCCTCAGAGCTCTTAGTGTCCTGAGGGATTTGATGGCACCAAGTTCTGAGTAACCCAAGGCATTTGCAGTCAAGCTAACCAATGAGACCTATACAGAGAAAGCAACAGAGTTTTCTTATTTACAGACCAAAATGCTTACCCAGTTCAATATTGCCTTGTGCGATAAACCAGTAGTTCTCAACCTCTAGTGAGTATCAAAATCACGTGGAGGGCTTGCTGAGAACACAGATTGCTGGCAGAGTCTGATTCAGCAGATTTGGGTTGGGCCTGAGAATGTGCATTTCTTCAAGTTCCCAGGTACGGCTAAAGATACTGGTCTGTCTGTCAGCCATACTTTGAGAACCACTGCCATAAACTTATGAGAAAGAAGAAGCCATACATGTTCTCTTTCCAAGATTCTTGACAAGAACAGGTTTTTTAAAATTAAATGTAAAACAAGAAACAGAATACCACAGAAGTGCAATCTCCACCTATAGATCTGTAAAATTCTATCATCTCTCATGTTATTTAGCAGACCCGAGAGGGAGATGATGAAAACAGTGCAAGTACACAGGTGAAGTATGTAAACCACTGGTGAATCTGAGCACAAACACACTCAGAAAGATCGAGGCCTCTAAA
>JAQQST010000933.1:0-14019 GCA_028646485.1 Cryptoprocta ferox
CAAAGAGAGAGAGGGAGAGAGAGAATCCCAAGCAGGCTCCATGTGGTGAGATCATGACCCGAGCAGAAACCAAGAGCTGGACACTTAACCGATTGAGCCACACAGGTGCCCCAGGAACTGCCTTATTCTTATGTGACCCTACTTCTAGCTTAAACTACACCAAACTGTAATTTCTGCTGCTTGCAACTAAGTGTTCTAAACTAGTTCACCAAGTTAAAGCGTTATTTTATACAGCAGCAAATTAATAGGTATGATTTATTAGATTAATCTACTGCAGCCCAGCAGAGGGCAGGTTTTAACATAAGATAGATGAATTAAAATATAAAATATGTATAATTTTCTCTTAACATGTAAAGGAGTATGCGATCATTGTAGAACACTTTGAAAGGAGGGAGAAAAGAAAGATCATAATCCTACTGCCTAGAAATAATTGCTGTTTATTATTAATTTTTATGTTTTTTGTAGTATTTATCTAGGGTTACATGTTTGTGTACATATACATTTTCTTGGGGGTGCCTGGGTGTTTCAGTTGGTTAAGCGTCGGACTTTGGCTCAGGTCATGATCTCACGGTTCATGAGTTAAAGCCCCAGCCCTGTGTCAGGCTCTGTGCTGACAGCTCAGAGCCTGGAGCCTGCTTTGGATTCTGTGTCTCCCTTTCTCTCTGCCCCTCCCCTGCTCACAGTCTGTCTCTCTTCCTCTCTCTCTCTCTCTCTCTCTCTCTCTCTCTCTCTGTCTCAAAAATAAACATTAAAAAAACCCAAAAAACCCTCAAAAAATAGAAAAGAAAAAAAAGAAAAAAATTTTCTTTTAGAACAATGGGATCACGCTGTTGGCAAGCTCGTTTTTTTTTTTTTTATAAGATTTTTTAAAGTATTTTTTTAATGTTTATTTTTGAGAGAGACAGAGCATGAGGAGGAGAGGGGCAGAGAGAAAGGGAGACACAGAATCCGAAGCAGGCTCCAGGCTCCGAGCTGTCAGCACAGAACCCGATGCCGGACTCGAACTCATGAGCCGTGAGATCGTGACCTGAGCTGAAGTTGGATACTTAACCAACTGAGCCATCCAGGTGCCCCTAAAATGGTTTTAATGTGTTGTGAACATATTTCATATCATGAATTATTCTTCTACTACATACTTTTAAGTAACTATATTGTATTCCAACATATGGTTATATCATAATTTATTGAATCAAATCTGAATTTAGGTTGTCTCCAAATTATTTTTTGTCACCAGCAATATAGTGACTGAGGTCTTAAGGTAAATCTTTGAACACAATTCCCAGATGTGTAATTGCTGAATTAAAACATTTGTAGATTTTAAGACCTTTCATAAGAATTACTAAATTGATTTCTAAAACGATTCTATCACCCTATACAGCTGCCAGGAGGGTATGAGAGTGCATTTTTATAATATTGGGTTGTTTTCTTGAAAGACTTTTGTCAACTTGATAGGCAAAATGATGCTTGCTTTCTTTAATTTGTATTTCTTTACCAACAAATGAAACCTATTTTCAAATGTTTATCTTTCTCTCTTTATGTGTGTGTGTAAACGTGTATGTATACACATGTATACACATCTAGTTGTACTGTGTGTCAGTGTGTAAATTGCCTACTATGTCCTTTGCCCAATTTTTTCTTGGCATGTTAAACTTTTTCTACATAGTATAATGCAAATATTTTTTCTCATTTGTCATTTGCCTTTTAATTTTGTTCATGGAGTCTTTTGATAGATTCAGTGAAATTTAATAATTGTTTCTTTTGTGGTGTCTATTATGCTTGGAGAGGTCTTATCTGACACTAGGGCAAAGGAGCTTTGATGGGAGGTGGGGTCATCTGGGGAGGGAGGCAAAAGGGAGCAGAGAGAAAGGTTGATTAAGCCTGCGGCTAAATCCAGAATCCTGACAAAGGCCCTGGAATTGTGTCTTCTCCCTCTTTCATTTTACAGATGAAGGAGCAGAGGTCCAGGGAGAATAAGAAGTAAGATGAAAGTAGTAGATTACAAAGTCTCCTAATAACAGCATTGTCCATAAAGGGATATATTGCATTTTTATAAAAAATAATTTAGTATTGGTAAAAAGGAAAAAAAATTCCTTTCGTGGTCTTCCTATATGCTTATGTTGTTCGCAACATTGAAATAAAGAATTTAAAATGCCCCTGAAAGCTGATTACATCTTTACACATAGAATTGATGGCTCTAATTTCTTTTTATTGATTGTGTAGTGTTTTATAAAAGCCGTATGGATGTCATGGTGCTTACCCAAAGCAAACTCACTGCGGAGTCACCATCCATCCATAATTGTTAACAGTGTCTACAAATTAAACTGGAGCTACCAGAAACCAAAGAGGAAGAACAACCTGTATAGTATCCAATATCTGGCAGTTTGTCTTGTTGGCTCAAGGACTAGAAGCAAACAGCAAATGACAGAGTATTCCAGAAGTAGGCCTCGCATCTATGAAGTGGAATGCAGGGCTTCCAGCTTTAACAAATAAAAATACAGGACTCCTGGTTAAATTTGAGTTTCAGATAAACAATGAATGTTTTTACAGTAAGAACGTCCCAAGTAAAGCATAGGAGGTAACTAAAAATTTGTTCGCCATTTATCTGAAATTGAAATTTAATGAGGCATCCTGCATTTTATCTGGCAACCCTAGCACACAGGACCTTTTCTTATACATATTAAAATACTAAACCCATTGCATGCATCGATGAGCCTTCTTCTGTATCACTGCAATTACAGTGGTTGAATGAAGAAGGTACTTTGAAGGAAAAGTACACCGAGAATCTCACATTGATGTGAAAATTAGCAATAAGAAGCAGAGGCAGTGGGGCACCTGGGTCAAGAGCATCTGACTGTTGATTTCGGCTCAGGTCATGGTCTCACAGTTTGTGGGTTTGAGTGTCGGGCTCTGTGCTAACAGTGTGGAGCCTGCTTGGGATTCTCTATCTCCCTCTCTCTCTGCCTCTCCCCCTCTCTTTCTCTCTCAAAAAGAAATAAGCATTAAAAAAAAGCAAGCAGAGATACTATATTAGAGTCTCAGGGCTCACATAACAAAATACCACAAACTGCTAACTCAAAATAACAGAGACTTGTGTCACAGGTCTGGAGGCTGCAAATCTAAAATCAAGGTGTTGGCAGGGCCATGGTCCCCTTGAAATCTGCAGGGGCAATCCTTATTGCCTCTTCCTAGCTTCTGGTAGTTTGCCAATAATTCCTGGTGCTCCTTGGCTTGCAGCTATATTACTTCAGTCTCTGCCTCTGGCATCACATGGCATTTCCCTGTGAGTCTTAGTCTTCATATGTCATTTTCCTTTTCATAAGGACACCAGTCATATTGGGTTAGGACTCACCTTGCTGACCTTATCTTAATTTGATTACATCT
The DNA here is from genome assembly GCA_028646485.1 of Cryptoprocta ferox. NCBI lineage: Eukaryota > Metazoa > Chordata > Mammalia > Carnivora > Eupleridae > Cryptoprocta > Cryptoprocta ferox. The sequence continues at coordinate 3,382 of JAQQST010000933.1, forward strand.
GTAAACACCCTATTTCCAAATAAGGTCATATCCACAGGTACTGGGGGGTTGGGACTTCAACATGCCTTTTTGGTGGGATACAATTTAACCTAGAGCAGATATGATTGCCTAATACTTTTAATTATATATAAAAAATAAAAACTCAACTGTAGTCATTTTATTATTTGCTAATTCTAAGTACGATACTGACTGAGCAATCAGCTCCTATTCAGATATTCTCTACTGGAAAGATTTTCATTTTTAAAAGAACAAATAGAAGTTTTTATGTGAGATTCTAGAATTTAGGCTTACAGCTTTGGCCTGCAGCCCAGACTTGATGTTAGAAGGAGGAAGCTCTGGGGATTGCAGACGTTCATATTTCCCTGAACATAAGATGAGGTGTTCTTTCAAACAAAAATAATAGTCATTGCCATGGACTCTCAGGTGTGATGGTCAAGTGGAGACTCCCTCTGCAGGCCCAGAGGGACCCCTCATAGCCACTTCAGAGACTTCTGGTACAGTTGTTCCAGAAGAGAGGGAGAGATGTTATAAACCCTTCAGAAACTTCTGCTTTCAAAACTTGTAAATCATTTTTAAAGTGCTTTGGAGGGGTCTGTAGACAACACAAATCAGAGCAACTCCTTAGTGGCAGACAATTTAAAGGAGAGCCTGAACAAGTACCAGAGGTGACCACATAACACGTGGATTTAAATTATGATACCAGCAACATGATATAGTTAGTCCAAGGCTAGACCAGTTCCATTTTTCTAATTCAGAAGAAGTCAAGGAAAGGAGGGCATTTGAATATGTTTATTCTTGGAAAGATGATATGACAGCATTAAAGAAAAAATTGAAAAATATTTAAACATTGTCCTGATCTCAGAAACCTTATACAAATTTGTTCATTTCTATGACTTTCCACTCCTATTGTAATACAGTGACATACTGTTTTTTTTTTTTCTGTTCAAATTTTTATTTAAATTCTAGTTAGTTAATATACAGTGCAGTATTGGTTTCAGGGGTGGAATTTAGTCATTCATCACTTACATACAACAGCCAGTGCTTATCACAACAAGTGGCTTCCTTAATGCCCACCCCCCACTCACTTCTCTCCATCAACTCTGTTTATTCTCTAAGAGTCTCTTATGGTTTGTTTCCCTCTCTCTTTTTTTTCCATCTGTTTTGTTTCTTAAATTCCACATATGAATATAATCATATGGTATTTGTCTTTCTCTGACTTATTTTGCTTAGCATAATACACGTCATTGCAAATGGCAAAATTTCATTATTCTTGATGGCTAAGTAATATTCCATTGTATATATATACCACATCGTCTTTATACATTCATCAGTTGATGACATTTGGGCTCTCTCCATATTTTGGCTATTGTTGGTAATGCTGCTATAAACATCAGGGTGCATACATCCCTTCAAATCTTTATTTTTGTATCCTTTGGGTAAATACCTAGTAGTACAATCGCTGGATCATAGGGTAGTTCTATTTTTAACTTTTTGAGGAAGCTCCATACTGTTTTCCAGAGTGGCTGCATCAGTTCGCATTCCCACCAAGAGTGTAAGTGGGTTCCCTTTTCTCCACATCCTCACCAACATTTGTTGTTTCTTATGCTGTTAATTTTAGCCATTTTGATAGGTATGAGGTGATATCTTATCATGGTTTTGGTTTGTATTTCCCTGATGATGTGTGATGTTGAACATCTTTTCATGTGTCTGTTAGCCATCTGGATGTCTTCTTTGGAAAATTATCTATTCATGTCTTCTGCCCATTTCTTCACTGGATTGTTTGTTTTTTGGGTGTTGAATGTGATAAGTTCTTTATAGATTTTGGATACTAACCCTTTATCTGATATATCTTTTGCATATATCTTCTCCCATCATGTAGGCTGCCTTTTAGTTTTGTTGATTGTTTCTCTCACTGTACAGAAGCTTTTTTATGTTGATGAGGTCCCAATAGTTCATTTTTGCTTTTGTTTCCATGCCTCTGGAGACATGTCAAGTAAGAAGCTGCTGTAGCTGAGGTCAAAGAGGTTGCTGCCTGTTTTCTGCTCTAGGATTTTGATGGTTTCCTGTCTCACATTTAGATCTTTCATCCATTTTGAGTTTGTTTTTGTGTATGGTGTAAGATAGTGGTCTAGTTTCATTCTTCCTGCATGTTGCTGACTGCCATACTGTTTTAATGTTGGTGTTTCCCTAAGGTAAAGTGAAGCATATTTTTGTCATTTGAAAACATTTCCTTTGAAAATGAAAGCCACTTGCCTTTAAAAAGACATCTTCTACTTTGGCCTGTTATGTAGAAAGATTACAACAAAATTGTTAGGAAATTGTTTGTTATGGTAAATAAGGTTGATCATGACAGGGGTCTTTGGTGGTTGTTGGAGAGGGTTGCAGACTGAGTGTTTCTACCTGTATGCTTGTGATCAGGTGTACAGATGTTTCACGCCACAAACTTAAGTCTAGATATAAGAAATTATTTTATTTCCCATGATTTTTTTGTGTTCATTTGGAGTGGGAGGAATTATTTTTTGAAATGGATTCATCTCTGATATGTTAATATTTTTCACTGTGTGTTCTTAGGCAACATCTGTTAGTTGTTAACCTGGACTTTCTCTGAAAGGTTTCACTCTGTAACTAAGAGTGATGTATTTTCTCGGCAAATTCTGACCCAATAGACTTGTAGATGCTGAGATATTTCCAAGACAGGAAGGCCCTTAATTGGGAGTGGGTGGACTTACGGAGGGGTGGGGGAACTTCACCTGCATTTGTTCTTCACCTGCATTTGTTCTTTGGTCACATTTTAAAGTTGAACCATTGGTAAGGAAGAAATAAACCTTTCACTATTTGCAGATGACATGGTATTATATAAAGAAAACCCTAAAGCTTCCACCAAAAACCTACTAGAACTGATGAATGAATTCAGTAAAGTTGCAGGATATGAAATCAATCGATAGGAATCTGTTGCATTTCTTTTCTTTTTCTTTCTTCCTTTTTTTTTTTTTTTTTGAGATAGAGTGTAAGTAGGGGAGAGGAGCAGAGGGGGAGAGAGAGAGCTCCCAAGCAGGCTCCATGCTCAGCATGGAGACTAATGTGGGACTCAATCTCATGACCCTGGGATCACGACCTGAGCCGAAATCAAGGATTGGATGCTCAACTGACTGGGCCACCCAGGTGCTCCTTTTGCATTTCTATATACTAATAATGAAGTAGCAGGAAGAGAAATTGAGAAAAGAATCCTATTTACAATTGCAGCAAAATGGTAAAATATCTAGGAATGAACTTAACCAAGGAGGTGAAAGACCTATACTCTAAAAACTATAAAACATTGTTGAAAGAAATTGAAGATGATACAAACAAATGGAAAGATCATGGACTTGAAGAACCAACATTATTAAAATGTCCCTACTACCCAAGGCAATGTACAAATTGAATGCAATCTCTATCAAAATACCAACAGCATTTTTCACAGAACTAGAAAAAATAATGCCAAAATTTGTATGGAACCACAAAAGACCCTGAATGGCCAAAGCAATCTTGAGAAAGAAGGACAAAAGTGAAGGTACCAAAATCCCAAATTTCAAGATATACTACAAAGCTATAATAATCCAAACAGTGTGGTACTGGCACAGAGATAGACACATAGATCAACAGAAAAGAGTAGAGAGCCCAGAAATAAACATGCTTAGGTGCTCAGTTACTCCATGACAAAGGAGGTAAGAATATGCAGTGGGGGAAAAGACAGTCTCTTCAATAAGTGGTGCTGGGAAAACTGTAGAGCAACATGCAAAAGAATGAAACTGGACCACTTTCTAACTCTATACACAAAAATAAACTCCAAATGGATTAAAGACCTAAATGTGAGACCTGAAACCATAAAATTCCTTCCAGAAAACATAAGCAGCAATTTCTTAAACATCGGCCATAAAAACATATTTCTAGATATGTCTCCTCAGGCAAGGGCAACAAAAGCAAACTTAAATTATTGGGACTACCAAAATAAAAAGCTTTTGTACTGTGCAAGAAACCATCAACAAAACAAAAAAGCAATCTACTAACTGGCAGAAGATGTTTGCAAATGATATCCAATAAGGGGTTAATATCCAAAATAGGTAAATAACTTCTATAAATCAACACCAAAAAACCAAATAATCTGATTAAAAAATGGGCAGAGGACCTGAATAGATATTTTTTTAAAAGAAGACCTACAGATGCCCAACAGACACATGAAAAGATGCTCAACATCACTAGTTCTCAGGGAAATGCAAATCAAAACCACAATGAAGTATCACCTTACACATGTCAGAATGGCTAGAATAAAAAAGACAAGAAATATTAGGTGTTGATGAAGATGTGGACAAAAAGGAACTCTTCTGTATTATTGGTGGAAAAGCAAGTTGGCGAATGCACCTTGGAAAACAGTATGGAGTGTCCTCAAAAAGTTAAAAATAGAATTACCATATTATCCAGTAATACCACTACTGGACATTTACTCAAAGAATATGGAAACACTAATTCAAAAAGATATATACTCCTATGTTTGTTGCAGCATTATTTACAATTGCCAAGATATAGAAGCAGCCCAAGTATCCATTGACAGATGAATGAATAAGGAAGATGTGGCATAAATATACAATGCAAAATTATCCAGCCATAAGAGAGAATGAGATTTTGCCATTTGCAACAATATAGATGGACCTAGAAGGTTATAAGTGAAATAAGTCTGTCAGAGAAAGACAGATACCATATGATTTCACTCATATGTGGAATTTAAGAAGTAAAACAAATGAACAAAGGAAAAAAGGAACAAATTAAAACAGATGCTTAAATACAGAGAACAAACTGATAGTTGCCAGAGGGGAGGTGGGTAGGGGGATGGGTGAAATAGGGGAAGGGGATTCAGAGCACACTTACCATGATGAGCACTGAGTAATGTATAGAATTGTTGAATCATTATAATGTATACCTGAAACCAATATAACACTGTATGTTAATTATACTTCAATTAAAAAAAAAAAGAAAAAAACTAAAGTTGAACCATTGTTTGGGTCAACCCCCTCCCATCATTCACTTCCTCTGCTTCACCTTTTCTGATGCCTGAAAGCTACTACAGCTGAAGCCTTCTATATATCCATCCCACCCTGGTCCACGTTCAGAGCCTCTCCTCCCCAGAGCAGGACGTGGTGGTGTCAGTTCCCTCACTCTATGCTTAGCACTAGTCATTTTCCCTTACTTGAGTTTTGGGTACACTTAGAGGCTCCTGCCTCACTCCCTGGCTCTCTTGTGTTGTTAGCCCAGGTTTCATGCTCCAGTGACTACTGGGTTCCAACACTCTCCCTATGCTGCATCATCTCCATACTGTGTGTGCCAGCAACGTGTTCTGGCTGTCAGCTCTGGTGTCCTGTTACCTTGTTTTGTTCTTGCTAAGCCTTCTCCCATAAGCTATGACACTGCCTCTCCCATAAGCTATGACACTGCCTCTGCTTCCAAAATAGGTAACCTAGGCTCTGTTTGCCTTGGACCAATGTTGTCATGTCACTCTGGACTCTTTCTTGACCTTGGATTTACAGCTACTATTTTCCATCCACTGCTGAGTAGCCTCCCCCAGTCTTCTCTGGGACTTTCTTTGTGGATCTTTGTTTCAACCACTGATGTTCTTTCCGTTGTTCCCAACCCATGTTCTTTTGCCGGCTGGATCTTTTCAGGCAACTGTTCTAACCTGTTTCTGAGGCACATCTGTGGTATCTTAATCTGCTTCCTCCCCACCTGTTCTGTGCTGCTGGGAAACCCCATCGATCTGATACTGAGTTCTGAGATATAACAAGATGGGCCCACTATCTCTGAATCATTTGTGGATTTTTGTCTTGAGAGTTTTACACATGCTGATATTGGGTCTTCCCAAGTTCCTTCCATTTCTGTATTATCTATTTCAGAACTGTGGTAAAGACAACTTATAGGATGTGCTCAAAAGCATTTGTTGATTAAAAAGTGCATGAAGAATGAGTGAAAGAATGGAAAAAGAATCCAAAGCTCAGGAAGGATATCTGGTCACTCACAGTAGACAGTAGAAGAGCTGAAATTCAAAGCCAGCTCTGCTTGACTTCAGTGCTCATAAGAAAACACCCAAAGTGACAGCTAATAGATGTAGTGGAAGAAATACTCATAATTTTCTCCCTAGCTAGGGAGAGTTAAAGAGGAAACACTGATAGGTTTTAACCTTTTTACGTGGCTTCTAGTTTTATTGATTGTGTCTTGGAATGTCCACTGTGAACTGTTGTACTGCTGCAGTGTCTGTGATTATGTTGGAGAAATGGCAGTTGCTTTGTGTGTGATCCAGGCAACATGTACTGCTCCTTAATAGCAGTGAAAGTGAGGGGTTCTCTTCAGAGACCCCTGGGAGAAGAAAAGCACCAAATGGGAACTTGAGACTTGATTGTTATATAGTTATGTTGTAGCATGAGCCAAACATGCACCCAAAACAATGGGTCAGATGTTTTTGAGGTCAGATATCAGGACAGACTTGGAATAAAGATTTTTTTTTCCTTATCCTAGGAAGGTCTTAGGAAGATGTTTGAAGGCTCCTACATATGCTCCAGTGTCTGAGATATTCTGTGTAGACATTTTTAATCTGTTGTCTTTTTTCTTTTTCTTCTTCTTCTTCTTCTTTTTTTTTTTTATGTGTGCCTTGGATCCTTTTGGCAGTCAGAAGAATGTTCTTGAATGCATAAAATGAAATGTGTAGGATTACAGAGAAAAAAAGTTTTATTGAAATCCAGTTATTATGATATAGAGGTCTAGTAACTGCTGTAATTTCGAATTGGTGATGTGTACAAATGAAATGGCAAGGAATCAGCAACAATGTGATGTGATAGGAAAATATATGTGCTTCCTGTAGGTGACAAATTCATAGGTGCTGCTAATACTACTGTGGTTGGTGCCCCATATTATAATGGAAGGAAACCTAAATTAGATCTTTGTCGGGGAGGAAAGGTTATTCTTTTTCTAATCCATGTTTACAATGCCCTAGGTGAAGAATCCGTTCTCTTTGGGTAGGAAGACAAACTGGTGGTAAAGCAGCCACTATAGATATGGCCACCCAGGCCTGCTCAGAGGTGGCAGCGGGATCTATAAGGCAATTATTGTGTGGCAATTGAGCCCAGATTCATCACTTCACCTCTTTATGCATCTCTTTCTTCTGTGTCACTGAATGAGATGTGCTGGCTCCATCTTTACCCAAAGGTTAAATGTAGTGATCTCTGTCAAATAAAATATGGCACATGCCTTCAGGTCCTTAGAAGCAAAGTCAATATTTAGTAGGTGTAATTTCATCTAGACAGATGTAGGGAAAATTAAATGGGAGAGATCAGTTTTCATTATTCATGATTCTATCTTTACCCAGTTTTTTTTCCCTCTTTGATGCCCTTCCTAATAAATATCGCTTCTTGATGATAATTTCCAGGATCAAAATGAGAAAAACCTGGGTTAGTCCCACTTCCTCCTTTAGTAAAATGTATCTTGTTACCATATCCTTATTAATAGTTTAATAAAATTTCTTTGTTAATTGAACGATACTGAGAAAACCAAAAAAGCCAAAAAAAAAAAAAAGGAAAAATCACCTTCAACTATTTTAGAGAGGTATGTAAAGAAATGGAAGTCATCCTATTCTCTGCACCCCTCCCCCACAAGATAAACACAGGTAATAGTGTGGGTTTAAAAAATTTTTTCAGCTTTTCCCAGTCTGGTATGTGTGTGTGTGTGTGTGTGTGTGTGTGTGTGTGTGTGTGTGTGTATGCACACTTGCGTGTGTTTGTATTCATGTGTGTTTGTGTATGTGTGCATGTGTGTACCTGTGTGTATTTTATGGATCATTGTAATCAACTGTGGTAACTCTACCACTTTCTATCTGGGGTGCTCTTCCATACCATTTCTTTGGCATGGAAGTGTTTTTAGAGGTGGCACTTCTTGTATTCCATGTGGTCCTTGGTGTTGGTCACAGAGCACTGCCCTCCCTTGACACAGGGATGACAATTGAGACCTGAGCCTGGTAGGCTAGAGGACTTGATTAGCTAGGAACAGGATTTGTAGGATATTATCTAGGTTGACTCACTCAACAATCCTCCAACATCTGCTTCCTTTTCTCTCCTTTGCTGTGGAGTTCAGAATGCTAAACTTTCCCAGATCCCTTTGTGGTGGGGATGGACATGTGCCACCATTCTGCCAGTAAGAAATAAACACGTCTGCCAAGAGTTTTGGGGGAGCCTTTGCTTTCCTAATACAGATACCGCTGCTGCTTCCTTCCCACATGGTCCCTGGAGGTGTGTCAGCTGGCGCAGCAGGTGCCACCTTCGGACCACAGGAAGACCGACAGAACATCAGTGCCTGTGACCAACACCATCAAGCTGCCTGCTTTGGGGACTTACTGTGGTGTGAGGGAGAAACCTGAAACTCTTATGTGCCGAAACTAGTATTAGTTGGGTTTTCTGTCACTTGCCTCTAAATGCAAACCCTCATTAATTCAACATGTGTCTCAAGCTGGAAGAATCAGTAAAAGAGAAGACAGCCTCTCTCCTCTGGCATCACTCAGTTGGAAGGATGGGAGTCTGGGTGTTCAGGGGCCTCTTCAGCCACCCTGGAAAATGGGTTTATCTGAAGAACAGAAGGAGTGATACACTCAGGAGAGGATAGCAGAGCCTGATGACATCCTTTGAGTACCTAAATCTAGTCCTGTCTAAAGCCAGGAGCTCTGGGTTTATAATAATGTTTTCCTTCTTGCCTTGTATGTTTAGTTATGTTTCTGTTTATTTTTAGTTTTGTTTCTCTCACTTGTGATCAAGAATCTACAAGTGATTCATTCTCCTATACTCACATGCATGCCTCTATTCCACAGAGACATCAGGGTTAGTAGTTTGATATGTGTCCTCCAAGATATATTTTCTCTCTCTCTCTCTCTCTCTCTCTGTCTCTGTCTCTCTCTCTCTCTCTCTCTCACACACACACACACACTCAATGCATATATACATATAGGTATTTTATATTTAAATATAAATGGCATCATACTTTGTGTATTTTTATGTATCTTTTCTTAACACATTTTGTATATATTTCCATTGTAATATATATAGATCTACTTCATTCTTTTTAAGAGGTGCATGGAAAGGTTTTATCAAAAAATTTTTTACTCCAATTTCTCTTGCTGGACATTTGGGTTATTTTCATACCTCTCTGATTATAAACAGTACTATAGCAAACTTTCTTGCAAGAAACCCTTGTGCAGTTGTGCAAGTATTTTCTAGGATGGTTTTCTTTTGTAACTAGAATTGAGCGCATCAAAGGATTTGTATGTTTTGAAATTTTAATAGATATTGATCAATTTATTTGCATAAAATTATATTAATTTAAACTCCTGCTTATCCCCAGAACAATAAATTAATTAAAAAATTTTTGTCAATGGACTGCCTGGATGGCTTGGTTGGTTAAGCGTCCGACTTTGGGTCGGGTCATGATGTTGTGGTTCGAGGGTTCAAGCCCCACATTGGGCTCTGTGCTGACAGCTGAGAGCCTGGAGCCTGCTTCGGATTTTGGATCTCTCTTTCTGTCTCTGCTCCTCCCCCACTTGTGCTCTGTCTCTCTCTCTCAAAAATAAATAAATATTTAAAGAAAATTTTTTTGTGAAGCTGTCAAGTGTCAGTCATCGCACTGTTTTAAATGAGCACTTTTCTCATTTTGAGATGAAGCTCATTAATGAAGATGAGATTATTGTAAAATAGTACTTAGCATTTACAGTTATTTTTTGAATTGTTTTTCATATTCTTTGTACTGTTTTTCAATGAGTTTGACTTTTTCTTCATTTGTATGACCTCTTGTGTATTGAGGGATATATTAATTTTTTAATGGCTCTGAGCATTGCAAATAATTTCTTCCAGGCACATTTTTTGGGAGTTATCTTTTATTTTCATTTCAGATTTTGGCAAAACTAGGCTTAACATGGGATTTTATAATTTGATAGTTGTTTTGAGCAGTTTATTAGACTAATGCCAGTGTATATGCTCCACTTATGTATTTCATATCAGTAAATATTAGTTGATTATTTACTGTCTGTGTTCAAGAGTGGTTTTTAACTAGCAGTAAAATTGTAAATTATTGTGGAAAAATATACATAAACATAAAATATATCATTTTAAGTCTTTTTTAATTAAAACTTTTTTTTTTTATTGAGAGAGAAAGCATGTGTGTGTGAATGATGAGGAGAGGGGCAGAAGGAGAGGGAGAGAGAGAAAATCCTAAGCAGGCTCCTCACCCAGCCTGGAGCCTGTAGTGGGGCTAGATCCCACAACTGTGAGATCATGACCTGAACCAAAATTTAGCATATTGTCTTTAAAAAATTTTTTTCTTTAATGTTTATTTATTTTTGAGAGACAGAGCATGAATGGGGGAGGAGCAGAGAGAGAGGGAGATACAAAATCTAAAGCAGGATGCAGGCTCTGAGCTGTCAGCACAGAGCCCAATGTGGGGCTTGAACTCACGAACCATGAGATCATGATCTGGGCTGAAGTTGGATGCTTAACCAACTGAGCCACCCAGGCACTCCAGCATATTGTCTTTAAGTTTCATTCATGTTGTAGCATATGTCATGACTTCCTTCCTTTTTGA
>JAQQST010000934.1:0-14015 GCA_028646485.1 Cryptoprocta ferox
TCCCCCACTTGCAAATCCAAGTTTTATCCCTTCAGTCCTTCTCAGTTCAATCCATACGGGCGTGCGCGGATTACAGAGCTCCCTGCTCTTCCGCCATCTTGTCCTCCCCCCCCAATAATTATTTTTAACATCACGAAGAAAATAGGACTTATGTTTAATTTTAAATTATTTTTTTATTCTCCTTTTTCTACAAATTATTTGAGTCCATTTAGAACATGTAACACTAAAAGGGAAAACATGAGGATCGGGGCACCTTGAAGGGTTACTGTGAGGGGCAACTGCACTAAGGCAGGACCACACATCACACAGTGCCTGGTCCAGGTGAGGCCCCATGAACCACAGCTAAATGGATGAATGGATGAATGGATCAACCATAGCTCTCCCCAAACATCAGTTCTTAAAATGAGTCTGGAGAAACACTGGACGGCTGACTGATGTGTTCTCTAGAACACAAGTATCTGTGTTATTGATTAAAGGCAGCTGAAGGGAGTGTCGAATAGTGAGGGGAAAGATTTCCAGGAGAAGGGACAATTTGGGAGGGAGCTCCCAGGTTGGACTTGGTGCCTTTGAGTTAGAGAGGAGACGCATCTGAGAGGTGGGGGCACCAGAAGTAAGGTCAGATGACAGAGGCCCTTCAAAGCTGAATAGAGAATTGTACATTTGGTGTTAGAAAGGGAAGTGTTGAAGCTTCAGTTGCTGACTTCTTGGCCATGGCACCTCTCATATATTCATGAGAACATCTTGTACTTCCAAAGCAATTTTAAGGACGTAACGGGCAGGAGCTGGGGAAGGGGAGACACAAGGAGGCAGCCCCCTTTTGTTTTCTTCTGGAAAAAGAGAGTAAAGTATTCAGGACAGTGTTGCCCTCTGACACAGTGTGTGCCTCTCAAGGGTGTGAAGAAAACTGTCAGTCATTCATTCCTTCTGTGAATTCATATTGTTGACAAACCCTATGCCCTACCCCCAAGTCACCCCAGAATCCCGGGAGCTCACGGCTGTCTATTGGATGCCAGACCCAGGTGCCTGCCCTCTGGCAAAAAACAACTGAGCAAATTGCAAATTATATCAAGCCAGCTACTGGGAAGAATTTCATTGCTCCATCAGGGGAACCTGTTGCGACTTGTGACAAACTTCCACCTTGGCCTGATTGTCCTTACCTTTAAAATGGCATCTTTTCGGGGTGCCTGGGTGCCTCATTCGGTTGAGCATCCAACTTCAGCTCAGGTCGTGATGTCATGGTTTGTGAGTTCAGTTGTCTGTGCAGAGCCCATTTCGGATCCTCCATCCCGCTCTCTCTCTGTCCCTCCTCTTGTCATGCTCTCTCTCTACCAAAAAGGAAGAAAACATTAAAAAAATAAAATAGTGTCCTTTAGTAATAATTTGTATTGCTCCAACTCCAGCTATTTTCAGATTATCTATATAGTCTATAGCCACATCCAAGCACACATTTAGGGGAAGGTCCCCTGGGCTTTTCCCTCCCCCTCTTGCCTCTTGGATTCCCATTAGTGTTCAAAAGCCTTGAGGTCAAGGGACTGGGCTTCACTTTCCTTTGCCTGCCACTGCACCTGCCCCCATGCTGGCCACCACACCTGGCCCCAACCGTGTATGTAAAACCAATCACTGCTTCCCTTGGGATCTCAAAGCAGGCTTGATTTCATTCAATGCAGACAAAACATACTGCCTTGCCTTTTATAATGAATCCTGAACTCTGCTTAGAGGACAAATGCCTTGTCCTGCAGGGTGATGGTTGTGCTTTTTCTTCTTTTCAAGAGATTGCTCAGAGCACTGTTTTCCCCCAACTATTCCAAATTCCACTCGACAAAGCTATGTAAAAATCTAAGAACTGCAAAATGAATGAGTGTGTAAGTATGTATGATTCATAAGTATGGGTGTATAGCATTCTATGTTTCCTGGCTACAAGTTTGCAGTTGTGCTGGTATTTTGTGAGTGTGTAGATCAGAGGGACGATCAAAACACTTAACGGAAGACTCTTCTAGTCATACCATGATCGTTCCAAGCCTTACTTAGAGATATAAATTAAAGGGGCCCTAAATGTTGTAAATAATATTCAAGGAATTTTTTTCCTAAAGCCAGGTCAATTTGTTTCTTATATCTTTAGGAAGAGCTCTGCTTGAGGAGAAAACACAATGTGTCCCCTATTATGTTACCCTTGGTCAGTTTTTGTTATCTCTAGTACAGTCAGTCTCTACTTTTGTACATAACATACTCTTGGAAATGGATTTGTAGGTTGAGTACCTGAAAGTCAAGAGACTCAGGTGTGATAAAGAGCATTCCATTCCTAGAGACATAGAATATATCAGGTTTATGCAGGGCCTTCTTTCCTTGCAAACAGGTGACTGGGCACGAGGGAGAGACTTCAAAGGCACCTTGTTCTGGGGTGAGGTTAAAGGGAAGCAGGAAGGTGAAAGGGAGTGCTGGGCTCAGTCAAAGAATGCTAGATGGACTCCCCAGAGATGGTGGGGTGGGGGGAGTAAGGGGAGGAGAAAGCTCCAGGCCTCCAGATGTCAGGCACTGTAGGGTCTGTTGTCCCTTTAGGTAAGGTAGGGACACTAGTGTGACCATGTTAAGACCTGGAGGAGGGATGTCTCTGCTGACCTGAATGGTGACACCACACCTGAAGCAAGCAACTTTCCCCTACACCTTGTCTAAGACTGACGTTCCATGGTGACAGTGGCTTATAGATGACATCATCATGTGAGAACTTGAAATTATCATTGGCCAGCTGAAGTAGCAAGACTAAATCCAGGCATATGCTTTAGTAGTATGAGTGTATTGAAATGGAAGACAGTAGAAGGCTTCTGTCTTGGTCGGTTGAGGCTGCTACAACAAAATACCCCAGACTGGTGTCTATGAACAGCAGAAATTCATTCCTCACAGTTCTGGAGGTTGGAAGTCTGAGATCAGGATGCCAGCATGGTTGGGTGAGGGCTGTCTTTGGGTTGTTGACTTTTGTTATATACTCACATGGTATGTGAGTGAGCTCCGCGAGGTCTTTTTTATAAATGCACTAAGCTCGTTCGTGAGGGCTCCTCCTCTCAAAGGCAACCTCTTCCTAATACCATTCCACTGGGCGTTAGGATTTCAACATATGAATTTTGAGAAGATATAAACATTCAGACCATAGCAGCTGCCTATGGTAGAGTTCCTTCCCATAATTAAACACCAGTCTGGCTACATGTAAAGAAATAAGCAAGTACACTGAAATATAATCCATAATTTGTGACATTTTGTTTCCGTAGATTCCCGGATGAAGTTGCATCGTGAAACCATTCAGAAAATGGCAAGCCAAAGGTTGACTTGAGGACATTCAATGGAGAGGATATATTGTCCCCTTGGTCAGTTACAGGCATGCTTTGCTTTATGCAATGGATGTTTTCCATATTAGTCAATTTTTTACAAATTGAATCATGTCTTTAAAGTGTTAAGCATTTATTATTTAAAGGAAAGTTTTAGTGAATGCTTGCATTATCCAATTCTTTTTTCATTATTTCTCTTCTGGTAATTTTAATTTTTTTAAATGTTGAGTCTAGAAGCCAACTCCAAAATGGCTCCCATTCATCTCTGCCTTGTGGTTTATATCTTGCGTTGCCCCTCTCACACTGAATTGGCGCTGGCCTTATGTGACTAATAGACTAAATGTAAAAGTGATGGATGTGACTTCTGAGGCTGGGTAGTAACAGGCATTGTGTCTTCTGCCTGAATCTCTTGGACCACTTGCTCAGCTGAAAGCCAGTCACCATGTGACAAGGACACTCAAATAGCCTTGAGGAGAGGGCAGGAACTGAGGAACAGAGGAACTGAGGCTCCCCAACAATAGCCAGCATTGACTTACCAGTCATGTGAGTGAACCCTGTCAAGGCTTCAGATAATTCTTCCCGGCTCTTATCTGATTATAACCTCATGGGAGACTGAACCGCAGCAGCCTCGTGAGCGCCTTCTGAGTTCCTGACTCATAGAACTGTGAGAGAAAATAAATTATGATGATTGTTTTATGCCACTAAATTTTGGGATGATTTGGTAATTAGCGATAAATAATTAATACATTACATTTCTGGAAGTAGAGGATATCTGTGTTATTTAGTTAAACCATGAAAGATTTCTTATTTTTGCAATGGGGGATGGGTAAACGTCTTGGATCTGTGGGTTTATAATTTTCACTAAATTTGGAACAATTTTGGTCATTTTTTCAATTATTTTTTGTATTCTCCCCTCCATTTCCTCTCCTTTAATGACTCCCGTTATACATATTTTAGGGTGCTTGAAGTTCACTAATGCTCTATTTATTTACTTTTTGTCTGTTTATTTTTGTGTTTATTCTGGATTATTTCTGTTGCTGTATCTTCAAGTTCACAAATATATTCTACAGTATCTAATCTACTGTTACTACTATTTAAAGTAGTTTTCATCTCAATCACCTTGCATTGCATTTTTGCATTTTTCACCTTTAGAAGTTCCTATTGGGTCTTTTGTTATGTCTTTAATGTGCTTTTTTTTAATGTTTATTTTTTAAAGAGAGAGTGCACGCAAGCAGGGAAGGAGCAGAGAGAGATGGGGACAGAGGATCCAAAGTGGACTCTGCACTGACAGCAGAGAACCTCATGTGGGGCTCAAACTTATGAATGATGAGATAACGACCCTAGCCGAAGTCGGATACTTAACTGACTGAGCCACCCAAGTGCCCTTTTAATGTGTTTCTTTCTTTCTTTTTGTTTAAAAAATTTTTAATGTTTATTTATTTTTAAGAAAGAGAGAGAGAGACAGAGAGTGAGCGGGGGGAGGGGCAGAGAGAAAGGGAGGGAGATACAGAATCCAAAGAAGGCTCCAGGCTCTAAGCTGTCAGCACAGAGCCCAACGTGGGGCTCAAACCCATGAACCGTGAGATCATGACCTGAGTCAAAGTTGTACGCCTAACCGACTGAGCTACCCAGCTAATGTGTTTGTTTAATATGCTTGATCTTTACTTTCTTGTATATATGGAATATCATAATTATTGTTTTAATATTTTCGTCTATTCATTCTTTCATGTATGTCAGTTCTGAATCTGTTTCTATTGATTTTTTTTCTCCTCATACAGTCATTTTTTCCTACTGATAATCATGCCTGTTAATCTTAAGTTGAATGTCAGACTTTGTATCTTTAATCTTGTTGAGTGCTCTATATTTTAGTATTTTTATAAATACTGTTGAACTTTGTTCTGGGACACAGTTAAGTTACTTGGAAACACTGGTTTATTTCTGGGTCTTGCTTTTAAGCTTGTTTAAGGAGGACCAGAGCAAGGACTAATTTTGGCCTACTACTGAGCCGATTCCCTTCTGAGTGTTCTACTCAATGTCCTATAAATTATGCTATTTCCCACTCCTTCTGGTGGACTATTAACTATTATTGGCACTGCATGATCTCCCAGGATCATTCCTTCTAATCACTTGCTGATGATTAATTTGCTGAGGACTCAAGGGGAAATCTCCTGCAGATTTCCAGATTTCTCTCTGTCTTCCACTCTCCCTTCTCCAAGCCTCTGCCCTGTGAGCTCCTGCTCCCTCGGTCTCCCCGGGATTTCATTTGTCTCCTCCATTCAGGGGGACTATTGGGTTTCATCTAATTTCTGCCACCCTAAGCTGCAGCATGGACACTCTTCCCAGGTAGTACACATGGGTAGTGATAGGGCTTACTGGGTTTGTTTCCTATCTTTCAGGCACTGCTATCCTGCACTGCCTAATGTATGTCTGAGAAATATTGCTTCCACCAACAATTATTACACACACTGTTTTGTAGTCATTTCAGGCAGAGAGATAAATCTGAGCCTTGTTACTCTACCTTGTTGAGAAGCAGAAGTCTCGCTTTCTTTTATTTCTGAGATTGGCATAAATAATGGAACTGCTCCGTTGAAGCTGCAAGTTTTGTGTTTATTGATGAGTGTGGATGACAAGGGAAGTGATGGGGAAGGTCACAGGGATCAAGGTCGTTTCTTTTAAAAATTAATCTTCAAATGCATTTTTGAGAAGTATTTTTTAAATGTTTTATTTTTTTATTACTTTTTGTTGTTTATTTTTGACAGAGAGAGAGAAAGAGTGCAAACTGGGGAGAGGCAGAGAGATAGGGAGACAGAGGATCTGAAGTGGGCTCTGTGCTGAAAGTGAAGAGCCCAATGTGGGCCTAGAACTTACAAATCATGAGATCCTGACCTGAGCTGAAGTCAGATGCTTAAACGACTGAGCCACCCAGAGCCCCATTACTTATTTTTGAGAGAGATATCATGGGCGGGGGAGGGATGGGAGGGGGAGAGGATCTGAAGTGGGCTCTGCTAGCCCAACTAGGGTCTCAAACTCACGAATCGTAAGATCATGACCTGAGCCAAAGTTGGATGCTCAACCGACTAAGCCACCCAGGGGCCCCTGAAAAATGTTTTCTTATGATATGGAAATAATATATGTTTATGTAAATAATATAAATATATCACAGATAATATAAAGTGAAAGTTAAGTCTCTTGACTAATAACTATCATTCAGTCCCATCTTAAATTTTTTTTTAATTTTAGAGAGAGAGAGAGAGAGAAAGAGAGAGAGAGAGAGAGAGAAAGAGAGAGTGCAAGTGGGGAAAGGTGCAGAGGGAATGAGAGAGACAGAGAGAGAATCTTAAGCATGTTCCATGCTCAGTGCAGAGCTTGATGCGGGACTGGAACCCATGACCCCATGATCACGACCTTAGCAGAAATCAAGAGTCAGATGCTTAACCAACTGAGCCACCCGGCGCCCCAAAGGGGAATTATCTCCAAATGATAAAGAGCATCTACAAAAGCCCACAGCTAAGATCATATTTTATGGTGAAAGGCTGAATGCTTTCCTTATAAGATTGGGAACAAAGCAATATGTCAGCTCTCACCGCTCTTATTCCACACAGTACTGGAAGTTCTAGTCACTGCAGTAAGGAAGACAAACAAATAAAAGACATACAGGATAGAAAAGAAGAAATAAGCCTATTTCTATTTGCACATGACATGATCATCTATGCAGAAAATTTCAAGGATTCTACAAAAAAAACTCCTAAGACTAATGAGGGAGTTCAGCAAGGTCATAGTATACAAGATCAACACACATCTCTCAGAAGCATTTCTACATACTAACAAAATGCATAAACCAAAATTAAAAATGCAAAGCCATTTACAATTGTTCCAAAGAAAACAAATTACTTAGGAATATACTTATCAAAATGTGTACAAGATCTATTATGCTGAAAATTACAAAATATTGATTAAAAAAGTCAAAGAGCACCTAAAAAAAACAGAAGGACGTACTGTGTTACGGGTTGGAAGTGTCAACATGGTAAAGGTGTTAATTCTCCTCAAATTATCTCTAAGTTTAATGCAATCCCTATCAAAATCCTATCAAGCTTTTTGGCGATAGAGATGAAGTTATTCCAAAATTTGTGGAAAGGCATAGGCCCCAAAATAGCTAAAAGATTCTTGACAAAAAGGATTATTGAGGAGGAATCACTCTTCTTAAGGCTTACTATATATCTGCAGTAACCAAGACAATGAGATATTTCTTAATGATTTCATGAAAGGAAAAACTGATCAATATGAACTCATCAAAATGAAAAATTCTGGTTTGTGAATGCCCATGTGAAGAGGATGAAAAGACAGGCTATCGAATGGGAAAAACTATTTGCAAACCACATATCCAACAAAAGACAACATTTAAGATACTCTCAGAATCCAAGAATAAAGATACCAACAACCCAGTTAGGAAATGGGCAAAGGCATGAACAGACATTTCACCAAATAGGATATATAGAGGGCAAACAGACCCATGAAAAGATGTTCAACATCACTAGCATTAGGAGAATGCAAGTAAAAACTACAATGATTTATGACTAAATAGCAAAAATTCAACTGAATAAAATTTAAGATCTAATTAGCTATATTAATCAATATATGAATCAGTCAACATCTCATCTAAAAGGGATGAGATAAAAGGGAGATCCAAAGGGCTACAGAAGAGGATAGATTTTTAAAGGTATAGACGGAGTGGAGAAAAGAATCCATTGTTTTAGCAAGGTCGCCCTTCTAAGGGGTCTATCAGCAAATAGTGCTGACCAGGAAGTTCCCATGTTGACTGGTTAAAGGTTACATTCCTGGGGGGTTGCAGCTGTAGTTAGGGTAGATATTAAGTCTTGGTTTATTGACTTAGGTGGGGCCTTAACCTAAGTGACAACATTTTGGACCTGTGGTTTTCTTTTTAATGGTAAATACCTGTCAGAATGCCTGACATAAAAAATGGAGACAACACAAATGCTGGTTAGGGTGTGAAGAAACTAGATTACTTATACATTTCTCATGGTAATGTAAAATGCCACAGCTGCTATTTCTTATAAAACTAAATATCAAGTATCCCTATGACCCAACAATTGCACTCTTGGGTCTTTACCCCAGAGAAATGGTAACTCATGTTCATACAAAGACCTGTACATGAATGGTCATCACAGCTTTCTTTGTAATAGCCCAAACTGGATATTCTTCAACAGATGAATGGTTAAAACGACTGTAGAGCATATATTCCCTGGAATACTACTTAGCAACAATAGAACAACCGATTGGTACATGCAAGAAGTTGCATGAGTCACGAGGAAATGATGCCTAGTGAAAAAAGCCAACCCTCCAAGATGGCATACCATATAATCCCACTCATATACCATTTTTGAAATGACAATATTTTAGAAATGGAGGACAGATGATTGGTTGTCTGGGGTTAGGGATGAGGGTTGGGGGTAATGGGCCATCACAGGGAGGTGGGTGGAGTTATCAAGGGACAACATGAGGTATCTCTGTGGTGTTGGGGCTAACTGCTCAACTGACTGTAGTGGTGGATCCACAAACCTACACATGTGACAGCACTGTAGATAACAAAATAAACCAACATACGTGAGTACAAACAAAACCAGGACCAACTGAACAAGATTAGTAAATTCTACCAATGCCAATATCCTGAATATGGTTTTATACTCTAGTTTTGTAAAGTGTTACCACTGAGGGGAACTGAGTAAAGCGCACATAGAATATGTCTTAAAAGGGGAGACTGGGTGGTTCAGTCTGTTAAGCGTCCAACTCTTGATTTCGGCTCAGGTCATGATCTCACGGTTTGTGGGTTTGAGCCCTGCATCCGGCTCTATGCTGACAATGCAGTGCCTTCTTGTGATTCTATCTCCCTCTCTCTGCCCCTCCCATGCTCTCTCTCTCTCTCTCTCTCTCTCTCAAAATAAATAAATAAACTTAAAAAATGTGGGGAGCTCCCGGGTGGCTCAGTTGGTTGAGCACCTGATTTCTTTTCTTTTCTTTTCTTTTCTTTTCTTTTCTTTTCTTTTCTTTTCTTTTCTTTCTTTCTTTCTTTTCTTTTTCTTTCTTTCTTTTTCTTTCTCTCTCTCTTTCTTCCTTCCTTCCTTCCTTCCCTTCCTCCCTCCTTCCCTCCTTTCTTTCTTTTTTCCTTTCTTCCTTTCTTCCTTTCTTCCTTCCTTTCTTTTTCTTTCTTTCTTTCTTTCTTTCTTTCTTTCTCTCTCTCTCTCTCTCTCTCTCTCTCTCTCTCTTTCTCTCTCTCTTTCTTTCTTTCCATCTGATTCTTGATTTGGCTCCGGTTGTGATCCCACGGTCGTGGGACTGAGCCCTGAAATGGGCTCTGTGTTGAGTGTGGAGCCTGCTCAAGATTCTCTCTCTCCTTCTTCCCCCCACCCCTCTTTCCCTTTGTTCCGCTCCCCTTCTCCCAATCTCTTTCTCTTAAAAAAATTGTAAAAGAAAAAAACCAAGAGGATAGTGGGAGCATTACTGAAAAGAGGTGTGTGTGTGAAAAGATGGTGTGAGGCTATCAGAATGGTCTGAGTATATCATAATAAACTTCAAATTGGATAAGACAGCATTTTGCACTTTATGATATGATCCCGACTTCTATTTTTAGGCTATCTTCCATGATACTTAGGCAATCCCAGCGTCTTAGCCCCTCAAAGTCCTTGCCATTTCCCAAAATGCTTAGTATATTCCAGCATAATAAGGGAGGTATATGGCTCAGGGCATTGATTCCCTAACCTGGCTATGTGTCAGTCTTACCCAGCACAGTGGAGGGATCAGGATATTTTCTCTGGCCATGTAGTCACCTGTGAACCCTTAATTCTAGTAGCTTATTTAAGTGTTTGTCTAAACAAAGAATGTTCTCTTCTATTCTGGTGCTAGTGATCTTTAATTTTTTTTTTAACATTCATTTATTTTTGAGAGAGAGAGACAGCCAGAGAATGATGGGGGAGGGGTAAAGAGATAGGGAGACACAGAATCTGAAGCAGGCTCCAGGCTCTGAGCTGTCAACACAGAACCCAACGCGGGGCCTGAACCCATGAACTGTGAGATCATGACCTGAGCCAAAGTCGGACGCTCAACCAACTGAGCCACCCTGGTGACTCTCTCTTCTACTTCTCTTAAAGTTAATTCCTTAGTAAAGATTTCTTGTCCATTCAGCTCAATGGAATTGCTTCCTTCTTTGAAATCCCAGCACTCCTTTGTCGCAGTTTACACTCTCTGGGCTGTAGTTTGGTTATTCATATACCATGTTAATGTTTCCACTAGATCACAACCAATTTGGGGGCAGAGTTCATCTTCCTTTAATCCTTCACACTGCTGGGTGCTGTTGAGACAGACATCAATAAAATGCGTTCTAAGTCCTTGAGGTGCTCACAACCTGGTGAGGGAGATGGTTTTGCTAATAAATCCCCTTATCTTCCTTCCACAAGCTGTGGAGAAGCCAAAGGTCAGTGTCCCGTTTCAATTTCTCCTGAGGCCCCAGTCCCAGTAAGAAACAGATTAAATCTGCAAAGATTGATTCTCTCCACACATTACTTTGTGTCTGTTACTGTTTCACTCAAGTTGCTAAGTCGCGGAAGCCAGGAACTCTCCAGAGGAATAGCTCCCTTGGGAGAAGAGATGTGGAAGGTAAAATGGCTGATGGGCCGAGTTTCATCCCATCTTCGAAGTTAGCAAGTCTCTCGGGCTTTGGCACATGAAGCAAAAACAACAACGAAAGAAGAAGTAATGTGGGCGTGCGCGCGCGCGCACACACACACCCTAAAGGCGGGAAAGGAAAGGAAAGCGTGTAAAGTGTTGCACTTTCTTTTTCCCTTTAGATTTTGCATTTACTAACATGAATAATGTAAAAGTGATCAAAAGTCACAAAGCTTTGCTGCAGTTAAGAAGCCTACCAAATCTGAGATGCTCATACTCTGTCCTTTGCAAAGTGGTGCAGGACTCTGCTCTCTAGTCACTTTGATGGGCACATCAAAATCTCATACTTAATTGTCTATATTTTGGCCCATTTGCTAGAGCTAATCACATGGTCCCATTAACTGGAAGGTGGCCAGGAAGCAATCTCCCACATACCCCAAAGTAGATAAGACCTAGATATTATTCCTACTAGTAATTCTAGCATATGACCAACCTTGTATTTTTAGATAACTTAAAAAATTTTTTAATGTTTTTATTTATTTTAGAGAGAAAGAGAGAGACAGCACAAGGGGGGGGGGTGTAGAGAGAGAGAGGGAGACACAGAATTAGAAGCAGGCTTCAGGCTCTGAGCTATCAGCACAGAGCCTGACCAGGGACTCAGACCCATGAACTACAAGATCATGACCTGGGCCAAAGCTGGAGGCCCAACCAACTGAGCCACCCAGGAGCCCTTCAATCATAACTTTGATAAGAGTTATTATAGTAGCAGGTAAAATGTATTAAGCATATCTATGTACTAGATATTTTATGTAGATTATCTTATGTTCCTTGTAACATCTCTATGACTTATAATTGCCTTCATTTTCTATATGAAGAAATTGCAGTTTAGTTGTATTAAGTGACTTGCTAGGAGTCACAAAGCAGGGAAGCCAAGATTCTATCTGGACCCATGTCAGACCCTGGCTGCCTACCCCGTGCCAATCTACCAACCTGATATGAAGGGTCCATTGATGAGCCAAAGAATTGGACCAAGCGAGATCAGCTAAAAATTCAAGTTAGAAATGATGAGATGGTAATACCCAGATTCTAGGTGGGTGGAGAGAAGAGGCATTACAAAGGGAAGTGACAGGACTCCGGGATTGATTAAATGTGGGATTGAGGGCAGCAGTGAGTCAACAATGACTCTTGAGTGTCCTGGCAGTCTGAATGGGAAGGGTTTAACATGCTATGTGAAGTATGGGAGGAGGTGTCAAGCTGGCTAACGAAGCAGTCCAGCTGGAGATGCTGCCTTGGGAATTCTACACTTAGATGACAATTTACATGTGCCGTGGATGGGGTGGGGTCAGGAGAGGTATGGGATTCTACAGTTCCCAGGGAGGGAAGAGAATGAAGAGTAAGGAATCATAAGGAGCACAGTGCATTTACTGGAAGATCTCAGACCTCTGTCTCCATGACAATATGGACTTTATCAATAACACATTCCCTTTTATGAGAGAGTGTTCATCTTTGTTGGTTACAGCATGTCCCCAACAAGAATTTTACCATTAGACATTCATTTTTTTTTCAACCTGGATATTAATGAGCTCTGGTGTTCAGTTTTAATCTTTTGGCCTTTAAGAGTGGACGTTCAACTGAAAAGTTAAGACAGGTGGAAAGAGTGAATCTAAAACATGAAAGAAAGAGAATATGCTATCTTTAACATCACAGGAAAGACAAAACCAGGAGAAAGACAACAATTAAGATAATGTTTCATAATGGGATTGGGGTGGTGCTTTGTAAAAGCCAAATTTCTCAACTGGTCTGAAATTCTAGTTCCTCTTCAAGTTTTTACCCTTCTCTTTGTTGGGTTTTCTTAAGCATTAACTGCCCTAGGAAGTCTTCCCCAACTACACCGAAGCCAATCTTCCTCAAGCTCTCTTGGTACTTTGAACTTACTTTTGGAGAATTTATAAGGTGCGTGTGCCCGGAGGCAGATTAATTTTTATACCACGAAGCTAATGAGATTTAAACTTCTGGGTTCCTCATTTGATCAGGCTGCTCTCAGCTGGGAATTGCTGAGAGTTGTAGGGTGTTTCCAAGAGTGGAGGGGAAGCCGCATTGCAACCCGGAAGCATTTCTGTGAAAGCATTTCTGATAAATTGCCCAAAGAGATATCAGAAGACAGGGATCTGAATCTTCATGCCTCTAGCATTTAAAAGTATTTACTTTCTCATTCTAAATACTCATATCTAATTTTATATTTCTAATTTTGTACCTCCAATTCCTCTTTTGATAAATCTTTATACATTTGGGGTCACAAATCATGGATCACTACTAGTCACTAGTGAGTACATAGTCCTGATTCAAGCCCCTTATTACACCTACAGGGTCAACATGGTGCCTTGCTCAAGGTAGGCTACAATAGATGTTTGTTGAATGAATAAATGTGGCAGAATAAATCATGAGTTAAGAAAATCCCAGAGTTTGGGAGAGGCACTGTGATCAGGGGTCTTAAGAAACACGACAGGTGTCAAGGCACATGAACAGCTCTGTGGTGGTGAAATGGGGATCAGAAGAAGAAAAAATTCTCAGGACTTTCAATTTTGTCTGGGGAAGTCAGGCCTAGTAGATAGCTTTCTTTTCTTTTTTTTTTCTTTTTTCTTTTTTTTTTTCTTAAACATTATAGTTTATTGTCAGGTTGGTTTCCATATAACACCCAGTGCTCTTCCCCACAAGTGACCTCCACCAAGACCATCACCCCCCTTTACCTTTCCCCCTTCCCCCCTCAGTTTGTTTTCAGTATTCAACAGTCTCTCGTGTTTTGTCTCCCTCCCTCTCCCTAACTCTTTTCCTCCTTCCCCTCCCCATGGTCCTCTGTTGGGTTTCTCCCCTTAGACCTATGAGTGCAAACATATGGTATCTGTCCGTCTCTGCCTGACTTATTTCGCTTAGCATGACACCCTCGAGGTCCATCCACTTTGCTACGAATGGCCAGATTTCATTCTTTCTCATTGCCATGTAGTATTCCATTGTATAGATGAA
>JAQQST010000935.1:0-14015 GCA_028646485.1 Cryptoprocta ferox
CCACCACCACCACCATCACCACGATCATCACCATCACCACCACCACCAACACCACCATCACCACCACCACCACCACCACCACCACCATCACCACGATCATCACCATCATCACCATCACCACCACCATCACCACCACCATCACTACCACCACCACCATCACCACCACCACCACCACCATCAATACCACCACCACCATCACCACCACCACCACCACCATCAATACCACCACCACCATCACCATCACCACCGCCACCACCACCACCACCACCACCAACGCCACCATCACCACCATCACCACCACCATCACCACCACCACCACCACCACCATCACCACCATCACCACCATCACCACCATCACCATCACCACCAACACCAACACCACCATCAATACCATCACCACCACCACCACCACCATCACCACCACCATCACCACCGCCACCACCGCCACCACCACCACCATCACCACCATCACCATCACCATCACCATCACCACCACCATCACTACCACCACCACCATCACCACCACCACCATCACCATCACCATCACCACCACCATCACCACCGCCACCAACACCACCATCACCACCATCACCACCACCATCACCACCACCATCACCACCACCACCACCGCCACCATCACCACCACCATCACCACCACCACCAACACCACCATCACCACCACCAACGCCAACACCACCACCACCATCACCACCGCCACCGCCACCACCACCACCATCACTACCACCACCACCACTGTCATCACCATCACCACCACCATCACTACCACCACCACCACCATCACCACCACCACCACCACCACTATCACCATCACCACCACCACCATCACCACCATCACCATCACCACCATTATCATGACCATCATCATATCACCACCACCACCACCATCACCATAACCACCACCACCATCACCATCATCACCACCACCACCACCATCATCACCACCACCACCACCACCACCACCATCATCACCACCATCACCACCACCATCACCACCATCACCACCATCACCACCACCACCACCACCATCATCACCACCATCATCACCACCATCACCACCACCATCACCACCACCACCACCACCACCATCACCACCACCATCACTACCACCACCACCACCGTCACCATCACCACCACCACCACCATCATCACCACCATCACCACCACCATCATCACCACCATCACCATCACCACCACCACCACCACCATCATCACCACCATCACCACCACCGCCACCATCACCATCATTTCTTTCTGGTCCGTAGCACTTTTCATACCTATTCTCTTAATCAGAACAATGCCTGAAGTTAAGGACACCGGACTCAGAGATAGGTGCCACAGCTCAGTGCTACCTAACACCAAATGCACATCGAATCCCTCTCGAAGGTTCAGGGTAGCAGTCCACTAGCCCATCTTCTTTAGAGGGCTCTGTGGCCCGAGGGCAGGGGGGATCGTTGTGGCTGGGCCCTGCAAAGAGCGGTGGGAAAGGTGAGGTCGATCGGGGGAGGGCTTCCTCCCCAGCCTGGTCCTTGAGTCCATGAGCACTGCCTCCCTGAGACTGTGTTCACGCAGCCACCACTCCTCACCGCCCACGCTCTAGGCTCCCATGGGAAGGCCCGGGAGCCGGAGCCCTGAGTCAGCAGTGGTGCCCAGAGCAGACCATTGTCACAGCGTCCCAGGTTAACATGATGTTTAGTGTCCAGTGATGCTGAAGGTGACACTGCCACCATGGGAGAAGAGGCTGGTGGGGAGCAGGGTGGGAGGCTGGGACTCGGAGGAGGTGGGACCACGAGGCCCTTAGCAGGTCAGCCCCCAGCTTGGGGGGGGTGGGCTCCCTGCTCTGCGGGAAGCCTGCGGCCGGCTCCTCACAGGATCCGTGCAGCGCAGGGTGGTCAGGGCCCTCCTCAGGCACACGCCTGCTCCCGTGGGGTGGCCCTCATGCCCTGTGTGCTAAGAATGGCATCTGCAGTGAGGAGTGTGTCCTTCTTAGGTGCTGGACTCCCAGGCTGCAAGCCCGCCGCTGGGCTCCATGGGCCGGGCTCAAGGCCTGGGGCTAATGGCAGACCAGCTGGATGTAATCCCCGCAGAGAGCCCCTTGGATGGCATGAGGTGGCCCAGTGACAGTTTGTGGCGAGGCACTGCAGTCCCCGTCATCGCCCCACATCACTAAGGCCCAGCCGCTGGTAGCTCTCCTCTGCCAGGTGCAGCTACGCCGCCCTCAGGCCCCTGCTTTCTGACAGAAAGTAAATGTGGCATCAAGCTATTTCCGGCTCCCCACTGGGGACTGTGGGCCTGATGGCGCCTGTGGAAGTGATTCACACGGTGTCCCCTTTAACCAGGCCATTAATTGATAACACTTAATTAATCTGCCCAGGAGAGAGATCCAATGAAGATTTGTCCCACGGCAGCCTATTGACTTTGTTATTCCAATTAACCGCTGGCCAGAGGGCGAGCTGGCGAGGTCGCACCGAGAGTCACCCTGTGGTGGTCCTCCGCTGCCGCGGACCCCTCGGCGCCCCCCCGGGCCTCCCTCCTGGGCGGTGGCTCCACTCCGGACTCCCTCCACGCTCCTGGTCACCTCAAGGCCGATAACACTGCCCATTAGAAGAGCTGCTTGCTTGCAATTAACTGCTTTATTTAGGGCATTTTTTTCCCCTTCAAAGAGCAATTAGATTTCTGCAGCCTTTGGAAAACACAGACAACCGGGAGCAAGACACCCCATAAATCAGGCCCCAGGGTGGGTGAACCCCTGCTTTGGCAGGTGCCTGGTGGGAATGCTGCCCGTGGCAGGAGGGGGGGGTCCGTGCCCTGCAGAGAAGCCCCTGAGCCCCCCCAGGCCTGCCCAGGCAGAAGTCAGAGGACTCTGCTCTGGGACCGAGGACTGCACCCCTCTGAGCTGGTCTAGAGCAGCGGTGCCCTAAACACTTGTAAACCATCTTGCCCTGCCTCGCCTCGCCCCTCCCCCATCCCCCTCTCCCTCCCCTCCCCTCCCCCTCCCCCACCCTCCCTTCCCTCCCCTCCTCTTCCCCCTTCCTCCCCCTCCCTCAGCCTTACCCCTCCCCCTCACTCCCTTCCCTCCCCTCCCTCTCCCTCCCCCAGCCTTGCTCCACCCCTTCCCTCCCCTCCCCTCCCCAATGCACCCAGCAATCTCTCCTCTCCGTCCTCCCCTACCCTGCCCCTCCATCCCCCTCCTCCCCTCCCCACTCCATCCTGCACAACTAATTGTGAGTTGTCCTGCTTTCCTGTGCCCCCCCACCCCTGTGTTTGCTCTGGGCCCCGGAACCCAGCAGAGAGGCCGGAGGTGAGAACAAGGCCACATCCCAGCCCACACCCCTGAGTCCTGGACCCCTGAGGGCCACTCACACACCCGGTGGGGATGGTAGGCATAGAAGCGTGCCCAGTGCATGGACGTTGGAGCAGTAGGACCCAGGGATGGAGACCAGACAAGCCGGGGCCGGGCTGCAGAGGGCATGACCGTGACCACCGGCAGGCTCAGTTTTCCTTTTGGGGTAATGAAAATGTTCTGGAGTTACCTACAACCTTGTGACTACACACAAAATATCATAGGATTATACACTTTAAAATGGTGAATTTTGTGTTACATGACTTATATCTCAATTTTTTAAAACAGGAAAAAAAGATCTCTTACAACTTAATGCTAAGAAGACAAACAACCCAATTAAAAACGAGCCAAAGATTTGAGCAGGCATTTTTTTTTTTACCAAAGAGGATTCCAGGAAGGCAAATGAGCACAGCAGAGGAAGCTCTTCGTGCTCCCTCCGGAAACTCTCCGTGCTCCCTCTGGAAATGCGAATGAGCAGCCCACAGCCACGGCCAGGCTGGGCCAGACACAGACACGGCCCCGGGGAGGAGCCCTCCTTGTGGGCAGGGACCCAGGGCCACCAAGGATCAGAAACTCAGCCACGTCTTAGAACGTTAGAGATGCGCCAGCAGCCCCGAGCTGCCGCACCGTGAGGCCTTTGCCCAGAGAGACACAAGCAGGCGTCCCTGTGAAGACCAGCACTCGGATGCTCACGGCAGCTTTCTCTGAACGGCCCAGACTGGAGCCCGGCCCGCGTCCATCCACAGGGACGAGATGTGCTGGCGCCCCTCAGCAGTGAGAAGAACAGGTGTCGTCACACACAACACCGTGGGTGAATCGTAAGAGGATGATGCAGAGCAAAAGGAGCCAGAGGAAAGAGGTGCATTTGTATAACATTCTAGAAAGAGAAATGAATCAGTAATGACAAAAAGATCCACAGTTGCTGGGGCGGGGTGAGGTGTGAGGAGGGGTATGGGAGGGGTGGAAGGGGCACAGACAACCTTGGGGTGGGATGCTCATCATCCAGGTGGTGGGGATATTTCATTGGCATAGACACCTGTCAAGGCCATCAGATTACGTACTTGCACTGTGTGGAGTTTGTTGCGTGTCGGTGGCATTTGGATAAAAGCCGTTTTACCCCAACACTTCCGTGGGGCTGTCCTGCTTCCTGGTCATACGCCCGTGTCCGCTGAGTGGGGCCAGCAGGTGGGCATCTGTCCCGAACCCCCCGCCCCCGGAAGGCTGAGCCTCTCTCCTTGCTCCTGGCATGGCGGCGGGGCCTCCCCCCAGGCCCTCAGATCTGGGGGTGTGCAAGTGCCAAGATCAAGGGCTCACAACGAGTATGGGCAGTAAACACCAGGAGAGGACAGGCAGGGAGCCGTGAAAGCTGCAGAAAGCAGGCAGCAGGGCCGAGGGGAGCTGAGCAGGTGGCCCGGCCCTGAGCATGGTCACATCCCTCCCACTGTTCACCCCCAGATTCCTGGCACCAGCGCTCTGCTTGCCTTGGGGGACAGGGACCTAGTCCTGGGCTGGCTTCCAGCCTCTGTTACCTGCCCTGTGGGAGGCCTGCCTCCGAGGGCTGTTTTCCCACCTGTAAAGTGGGCCCCATGGGCTACCCTCCCTGTTCATGACCAGTGGGGGCAAGGGAGCTGCCTAGAGGGTCATGTCCTGTTGGACCCCACGGCGTTCCCAGGGCCTGCTCCCCCCACCACGTGAGGTCAGAGGGGGACCTTGAGGCCCAGGTGCCACCTGAGGGGGTGGCCTAGGTGTGGGAGGGTGGGAAGGAGGGACAGAAAGAAACACCCTTTCCTCCCCTCCTCCACCCCCTCTGCCCTGAGCCCACCCACCAGGAAAACAGGAGGGGAGGCGCCATCTTCTCCCCAAATGCCCCCCTGGCCCAGGTGAGCACTCCATCCCCTGCCCCGTTCCCGGCGGGCCTGTCCGCACACACAAAGCTGAACTTTTCCAGCTGC
Source organism: Cryptoprocta ferox (assembly GCA_028646485.1). Taxonomy (NCBI): domain Eukaryota; kingdom Metazoa; phylum Chordata; class Mammalia; order Carnivora; family Eupleridae; genus Cryptoprocta; species Cryptoprocta ferox. Next base: position 5,314 of record JAQQST010000935.1, read on the forward strand.
CAACCCGCCACGGCCTGGGGAAACAGGATTGCCCCGGACAGAGAACAGGGACACAAAGTGTGAAAAATTGGGCTGACAGCCCCTCGCTGATAGCTCGTGGAATGAGTGAGCGCGACTCGGAGGGAAATTTACATTTATATAGTGCATTTCGCCCGGGCCTGGCCAGGGCCCACAGCCCCGGAGACTCCAGCCCCAAGTCCCACCCCTGCCGGCCTGGCCACAGGGGTGCAGCTGGGAGCTGGGAAGAGCCAGAGCTCCGGGCCGCCGGGAAGATCGTGCAGTCACCTCTGCGAGGCCCCCCAGGCTCCCGAGCAGCCCTCTGCCCTTCCGGCGCCCCTCCTGCCCCTGCCCAGGCGGCCCAGCCTCACCCCCAACCTCACGGAGCGCGTCTGTAGGGCAGGGAGAGAGGCCTCAGGAGAAACCAAACCTCGGCAGCCCGATCTCAGACTTGCGGCCTCCAGGGCCATAAGGAAAGATTTCTGTGGTTTGAGCAGTCCGGTCGGCGGCACTTTGTCACGGTGGCCTGAGTGACTGAGACACGCGTCGATGTTGAAAACCAGAGGCGAAATGACCGTGTCTTTGCAGGTGACCTGGCTGTGTCGTCTGGAGAACGCCTCCAGCAGTAACGCGGTCCAGCGAGGGAGCGGACGCGGGGAGAACACACAGGGACCGACGCGCCCCAGCGGCCGGGGGCGTCTGTCCGGCGCGGACCAAGCGTCCAAGTCCCACTGACGGACGCGAGCCCGGAAAAGGCCCGTCCCAGGACGGAAGGACTGAAAGTCCGGGCAGCTTCTGTCGCTAACGTCTCCCACCAGGGTTGTTAGAACCGGATCGCAGCTCCTGGCAGCAGGCCAGGCGCGTCCCAAGAGGACGCTGCAGGGACAGCGCCAGCGGCCGCCAGGTCCTGGACGGACGGAGCCGCGGAGTGAGGGCAGGTCCACGGACCCGGCCAGGCCTGGGACGCTTCGAACAGCTACAGGCTGATGGGAGAAACAACGGCAAAAGAAAAAAATCGATCTCATTACAGCTTACAGCCCTCTGACCAGTCCGTGAGATGCAGAGTGACCTTCCTCCGGGAGCTCGGCGGCCTCTGATGACACTTCACTCGGGCCAGAGGCGACCTTAGCTTGACATTATCCCCACCCCACCCCCCAGGATCCTGTGAGTCTACATTAACATGTAACAATTCCTCTGGGGGGCGCCTGGGGGGCTCAGTCGGTTAAGCGTCCGACTTCGGCTCAGGTCATGATCTCACGGTTCGTGGGTTCGAGCCCCGCGTCGGGCTCTGTGCTGACAGCTCGGAGCCCAGAACTGCTTCAGATTCTGTGTCTCCCTCTCTCGCTGTCCCTCCCCCGCTTGCACGCTGTCTCTCTCTCTCAAAAATAAAATAAAACATTAAAAAAAATTCCTCTGGAAACTTCCTTTATCTCTACCCCCTCCCCCAGGATATGTTAGCAATCACCCTCCAAATTTACAGCCCCCGATGTACATCTGAAGGGTCGCATGGCTAGTATTTTACTAGACAACAGTGAATAACCTTCACAGCAGCGAGCCTCCTCAAGGTCCCGGAAACCTTGCTCCCAAAACTCCTTAGAGCCTGAGGCTGCGCCTGACCCCCTCCCAGCCTGGAGGTGTAGACTCAGTCACCTGTCGTGGCCGCAGCGCAGCTCTTCCTGCCCACGGGTCCGGTCCCCACGCTTGAATAAAATCACCTTTTTGCACCTAAGGCGTCTCAAGAATTCTTTCTTCGCCACTTGCTCCAAACCCCAACATTTCCACGTCACAGGTGACCATTCAGAGTAAGAGGCAAAAGACGGGGTGAGCCCGTGACAGGGGTGAGCTGCCGGTGACCGCTCCCCACTCCCCAGACCAAAATACACCACAGATGAGCCTTCCTGTTCTTAAAACAGTCTCAGAGGAGAGCGAACTTCGAAGCAACACAGAAGCCATGAAAGATTCGTAAATCTGACCACATAAAACCAGGTATTTCTAAACGGCAAAACGGCCCCTTCAAAATAGACCAACAGGGCGCGGGGTAGGGGTGTCTGCAACACACCTGAGAGACAGAAGGCTAATACCCTTGAAAAGGACCAGCAATGTCATAGGAAAAGCGAAAGCCGCAGAGGAAGAGACAGCCTGCGGGCCCGCCCACCCCTCCCCTGCGGCCCGCTCCCAGCAGCCTCCTTCCGTCCCAGCTTCGCGGCCGCGGTCCCCGGCCGTCCTGGCCTGCCAGCCTCCGCCAGGCGGTCCTGCCTGGGGCCCATGCTTGCTTTCAAGCTCTGCTGCTGTCATCTTGAACCTCCTATTCTTCTCAAGTGTGGGGCCCCCAGACCCTGCCGTCTCTCCTCGCCCTCGGCCACCCGCGAATGACCTCTGGTCTGCTCTGCAATACCTCGAGATCTCTGCTCAGCTGCCTTTGTGCCCCGGGCACTGAAAGCCCGCGGTCCTGGACAGAGGTAGCCTGGCGCCGCCTCCGTGGAGCTCTGCCTGACCCCCAGCTGGCCCCCACAGGCCCCCGGCATCCCCTCCACCCCATGAGCCCACAGAGACGCTGTCCGGCCACGTGTGGCTTGTCACACAGAGCCCCCGTGGCTGAGGGCCGTGCCCAGGTGGGAGGGGGGGAACTGGCCAGGACCCAACCAGCCACCGAATCAGAAGCCCATCCTTACCATGGTGCTCAGCACCCTTCTGTCCCACTCGGGACCCCCAAACCGCCCAGTCTGCTGCCCCTCTGTTCGTGGGGTGGGGGACCTGGGGGCACTGGGTGGCTCCTGGGCACAGGCTGAGCAGGGGCTCGTGGTCCTGGCACTTCCTGAGCCCCTGTCCTCAGCCCCTGAGCCAGGCTGCATGCCCGGTCTCTACTGCTCAGCGCTCAGGGCCTCAGGTGGCCGTGTTCTGGGGCCACGCCAGCCCCCACAGTGGAGGGTCTGTTGGGCCGCGGGGCAGGCATCCGGGCCAGGCTTCCCCAGGACAGAGTCGCCGGGGCCTCTCCTTCTGGAGGGGGACCCAGGGGATCTTTGACCAGGGAGCTGCCCACCCCCGGAAGCCAGTCCTGCCCCCAAGGACGAGAACCGTCACCTGTCGTGTGGGGGGGCCCTGGCTGTCTTTACAAGCTCCGCAGATGTTTTAAACAAAACTCACTTTATTTCATGAACTGAGTGCAGAGGGGGCCTCACTGTCAATGTCACCAGGATGTGGGGACAGGCACCACCCAGGCGGGCACTGGCACATGGCCATTACCTCCCCAGGAGGTGGGGGGGCGGGGCAGGCCCATCATGCTGTGCTATCATGGTCTGCACAGGAGGGACGGTGAGGGTGGTCTTGGCCAGGCAGACCGGCTGATGCCAGGCCGTGTCCTCTTGCAGCGGCTGAGCCTGGGGGAGTTGGGGGTCCAACCAGCAGCAAGAGCCCTGCCAGGGGCCCTGGTTGGAGACAGGGAAGGCAGGGAGGGCTTGTCCCAAAAGCCGCACTGTGGGGGCCCTGTCCCTGTAGTGCCTTCCCTGGCAACCTGCTGCAAGTGGACCTTGGGACCCGGTACCACCTCTCCCATTGGCCCCAGACTTGGTGGGACCTGATCTGACCCTCCAGGCCTCCCACCACATCTGACGGGGTGAAGGCCGCTTGCACACACCAACCAATCCCCTGGCCAGGGCCGTGCCCCACCTTCGACTTGGGCCAGTTGGGGGTCACTTCTGGAGTCTGGCCTCACTTCCAGAAAGAGGACTGGGAGAGGACACAGAGCGGGGGTGCCAGGAGGGCCACAAGCCCCTGTGCCTAAGCACCGCCCCCTGCGAGGTCCTCATCAAACCCTCCTCCCATGGCCCAGGCCCCTTCCGGCCACTCCTGTGCACGGCCGCCCCTAGGAGGCCAGAGATCAGGGAAGGCAGGGGTCAGGGAGGACAAAGGACGGGGAGGGGGTGGTGAGATCAGGAAGGGTAGGGGCTGGGAGGGCTAGAGGCAGGGGAGGACCAAGTCTGTAAAAGTAGGAGGAAGAGAGGCTCCAGGTCGGCTCAGGGGGGCGGGGGCTGGAGGTACAGGCCTTGCTACAGAAATGGCCCCGATTGGGCCAAGTCAAAGGCTGGTCTCAGCCCTGGCCAGGGGATTGGCTGGCCTTATCAGGTGCGGTGTGGAGGGGTAGGGGGGTATGGCTGGGGGGGGTGTCAAAGACCTAGGGTCGGGTGGTAGGCCAGAGGGATGGGGAGGGCACGCAGGCAGGGTCAGAGGTCAAGGCCCTGCTCCCTGCCCCTCTGCACCTGGCTGGGGTCAGGTGTCCCTCTGTTGCTGGGGGGGGGGGCAGTGGGGAGCCAAGAGCCATGGGTCTGGCCCTCTAGGCCCAAGGCCAGAGCCCAGGGCTCTGTGGCCACGGTGGGTCTTCGGCAGAGTGGCCGGGTCCCCTGGGGCACCCCCAGAGAGAAATGTTCCTGGGACACGGGCTCCCCACACGGGCTTTGGCTTGATTTTTTATGCCGCCTGTGAGTTATCAATCTCCGCTCCCTCCAAGACAAATGCCGTGTCAGGCTGGCCGCCTGGACCCCCTATTCATCACCATTTAATATATATTAAAGAGCTCTCACCTCTGATTGCAAAAACAAACAAAAAACGCTGCATCAATCATGGGGCAGCAACAGGCAGGAGGTGGGTGGGGTGTTGAGTTGGGGGCAGGCCGCCCCACGGGCAGACCCGCGCTCGTCCCCAGCACGGAGAGGAGACCGTGGCCGCAGGTGTCCCACCGGGAAGATGCTCGCTCCACGGCTCGCACGGCAGGCCCACCTCTGGGCCCATCTCAGCCCAGGGAGGCTGTGCCGGCCGGCCCAGCACTACCTGTGACGCAGTCTCGGCAGTGGTGGTCAGGGTTCACGGAGCCCTGGGTCAGGTCAGGAGGGCTCCGCGAACCCAGGAAGGGGCCCCCAGGCTAGGGGTGCAGAAACGGAGGCCCGTCCGTGACGGAGCTCCGCGGGCCCCTGGGCCCTGCCGGCCGTTCGCAGGACGGACCCTCCCCCCGGAGACGGGGACCCGGGGAAACACTGGGATCGCAGTGAAAGTTCCAGCTGCGGGCAGCGTGGGCGCAGCACTCCCTGTCCGGCCCCTCGGCCGCCGTTGACTGATTAACGCGGCCGGTGAAGAAAAGATGCTGCGAATGGAGCCCACGGAGCGTCGCTCGGCCGGCACACCGCCCCCCTGCAGAGGCAGAGACGGAGACCCCAGAACGGGGGAGGGGGGGCAGAGCCCACGGCCTGTGCATCAACAGGCTCCCCGCCCCGGCCCCGGCCCCCCAGCCCCCCTCGCCTCTGCCACCGCCTCCGGCCGCCGCCGCCGCGGTCCACTCCCCCTCCTGCCCCCTTATGAGCGAGGCCCCCGCGGGTGGAGCTCCGTGGCCGCCCCAGCAGTGGGGGCTGCTGGGACCGAAGCGGAGGGAGGGGCACCGGCTCGGGCCACTAAATCAGTCCACGCCTGTCACCAGCTCGGGGCCGCGGGAGCCGCCCGAGCGGAAATAACAAATGGCTGTCATTGTGGAGCCAAAAACCTGTGATTATAATTATCACATCCTCGGTGACCTTGCGTAAACTTTAATCCCTCTCCAATGGAGCATTTAAATAGCCTTCACCGCGCACCGCAGAGCCCCCGGCCCGCCCGCCGCGCCCCCGGCCCCAGTGGCTCCCAGGGGGCAGGGACGTCTCTGGAACCACAGCGCCTGCTCGCCGGGCGCTGAGCTGGGGCTGCCTTTGACACCCCCCATCTCTGCACTGCCCCCCTTTCACAGAGGCACGCACTCCGAGGAGGCGGAGAGCGGGCCACGGACTCCAGGGCCCTCTGACCCACCCTGCGTCCCGAGGTCCTGTCCTGGGGCGAGCACAGTGCAGGTGGCAACTCAGCGGCCTCCTCCCGCCCCCACAGGCCCTCCTTGGTGGGGAGCACCAGGAGGAAGCCTGGGGTGGGGATGTGGCCTAGACTGGGGGAGACTGGGATGGGGTCCCTCGGACCAGGGTCCCTGCTGAGGTCTGCACCGATCGGCTGTGAAAACGTGGGGTGAAGCCCGGGGGGCCAGAGACAGCCAGGCGGTGGGAGTGAGGAGCACAGCCACAGGACTCGGGCTCAACGCCCCCGCCCTTCTGGTGAGGGAGGACGGTGGGGTGCACGCCCACACACACGCACTCAACGACACATCTGGAACACGCTCGTGCACATGCACACACACACACAGAAGCACACGTGTGCGCACACATGCTTATCGTGCACAAGTGTGCACCCCAGTGCACACGCATACACATGTCCACAGTCTTGCATGTGCACACGTGAGCTCACCTGTGCTGGCCTGTGTTCCTCCACACACACACACACACACACACACACGTGCCCCCTGGGTGCACGCTTGGTCATGCTGACACCGCTGAGTCCTTGGGGGCAAATCAGAGGCTGACACTCGGGCTTGCAGGGTGGGCGACGGCTCCGGTCCCCGAGGCAGGGAGCAGTGTGCTGAGCAGAGGGTGCAGGCGCTGTGCCTGACGGCTGCCAGGGGCCAGGGGAGGGGGGTCTGGGGGTCTGGGGTAGCAGCTGAGCCTGCGATGGGGAAGAAGGCACAGGTGAGGGAGGGGAGCCGAGGGCTGAGCCTGGGAAACCCCCACACGAGGGGGACGGAGGAGGCCGGGAGGACAGTGTCCTGCACATGGAAAGGGCCAGGTCTGGAAGGAGTGTGTGGCCCCAGGAGCCAGAGGGCGCCCCCCCCCCCGTCACGTCTCACTCTCCGACACACCAGGGCCCACCACCTGCGGCCCCGAGCTTCAGGGAGGGGGCTGGCGAGTGGGGCTGTCAGGTGGCCCAACGCTTCACATTGAGGCCGCCGGCCCAGCAGGGGAGGCCGCAGGGGGCTGCCACGGGGTCACGAGGTCACTGCAGGGCACACAGGCCGCACCTCCCGGGGCCTCAGCTGCAGCCACGCGGGTGAGCCTCTTGCAGCTCAGAGCAGGGAGCCACACGGCGCCCTCCCCACTCGGTGGGGCCTGTTTCCTGATCAGTCTTAGGTGAGGCCAGAACAGTGGTCCCCAGACAGGGAGGGTCTCTCTGGAGCCCGTGGCACGCAGTGGGCAGGGACACGCCCATAGTTCGAGGGCCAGGACCTCAATTACTGCCCGCAGACTCGGAAATGTCAGCCGCGCCCTCGGCCGCCGGGTCTGGGCCCGAAGCAGCGGCCGACGAGGCGCTCAGAAATCCCATAATTGCCGGCTGCCACGCAGTCACCCTTGACAGGCTGTCTCCGCCCTCCCAGGTGGCACACAGCCCTCGGCCCCCCACACCCCGCCCCGCGGGGTCCTCCCGCCGCAGCGGCAGGATGTCTGGGGACAGCGGGCAGAGGGGCTGGGGTGGGGTGGGCGCCCCCTCCTGTGACCCAGAAGCTTGCACACACTAGGGGCTCCAGCTGGATCTTCCCCCCCCGCCCCGACAGTCCTGGACTCTCTGAAAGTCCCCCAGAGAAACCAGGGCTGGGAGAGACAGCGGGGGGCTCGCTGGGGGGCATGGACCCCCCTCCAGAGAGCAGGGTCACCTCGGCCCGGGGCAGGAGAGGCGTGCACGGGGCCGGCGGAAACACTTGACACAGAGGCCACCGCGGAACACGCTTGCGAGGCTGGCGCAGGGGGTGCTGGACGGATGCCTTGGAGCTGCCCCCGCCCCTCAGGGCGCCGCACCCCTCTCCTCGGCGTGCACGCGGCCCGAGACGGAAGCTCACGGCAGCCCCTCGGGGCCTCGGCCTGGGCCTCGCTGCCAGAGGCAGGCGTGGTCAGGCCCTGGGCCAGCGGTTGGTGGGAGCGGAGGAGGCCCCACCCAGGTCGCGGGGGCCCAAATCCTGGCGGGGGGGAGGTCGGTTCCAGACAGGGGCCTATCTGTCCTTCCACTCACCTCCCCGCCCATTCGTCGTCCGCCCTCCCTTGCCCACCTGCGCTCGCTCGCACCTCCACCCCCCCGCCCTCCTGCACTCGGCCGCTCAGGTGCAGTCATCCACCCGTTCACACACCTGTCCGTCCACCCGCCACCCACCAGGCCCCATCCGGCTCCATCCCTCTGTTTATCCACCCACCGACCATCCATCGACTCGTCGACCTGTTCATGCATCGATCTTTCCCGTCAGTCGCTTGACCTGTCTGTATGGGAGCCGGGTGGCCCAGAGCTGACAGCGGCCTTCCCGAGGGGCACAGGCCGGGCACCTCCCTCCAGGCGGAAGGCGGTAGGGCTGCCGGTGGTGACACGGGGAAGTCGGTTTCGAATGACCCTCCTCTCTCGGGGAATGAAGCGGGGACAGCGGCGGAGATTGAGCAGTAAGGAGCGTTGGAAGTTTAAGGAGAGAAGAGACTGGGAGAAAGTGTCCTTGAAAGCAAGACCGTGTGACACGTGGAGCAGGCCTGCAGCCATGGTGAGAACCCCCCGAGGCTGCGCTCACGCATTTACGGAGTGCGGAGTGCGGCCGCGTGTTTAGGAGCAGCTATGTTCTGCTGCTTAAGTGTATCTACACATCCACCCAGGGGCCACCCATCCCCCCTCCACCCACCCATCCCCCATCCACCCATCCTCCACCCACCCATCCCCATCCACCCATCCCCCATCCACCCATCCCCCATCCACCCATCTCCATCCATCCATCCCCCACCCCATCCACCCATCCCCATCCACCCATCCCCCATCCACCCATCCCCCATCCACCCACCCCCACC
>JAQQST010000936.1:0-14014 GCA_028646485.1 Cryptoprocta ferox
ACACATGAAACGATGCTCAGCATCACTCATCATCAGGGAAATACAAATCAAAACCACACTGAGATACCACCTCACGCCAGTCAGAGTGGCTAAAATGAACAACTCAAGAGACTATAGATGCTGGCGAGGATGTGGAAGAAGCTGTCTCTTTAATGGCTCACAATCAATCGTGTTCTGTTTTCCTATTGTAGTCATTATCCTGAATTATCTTTTCTTTTGTATATGTTTCTGTGTTACCATTTGAGTTCATTCATTAAAATGGAACCTCCCTGAGGGCAGGAATGTGGCCTTTCTCAACATCTCATAATTAACACTTAGAACTGTGCTTGCAGATAGGAAGCCATTAATAACTATTTGCTGACTGCCTGATGTTTTGTGGTTTACATACATTATGATCCTCTGAAATTCAAAGTCTCAGAATATTTGTAGCATATAATTGGTTTGGGAGACAGAGGGAGAAAAAATCTAAATTATGCATCTACCAGACACCTGTTGCATAGGGCTAGTCAGCAAACAACACTAATTTGGAGATATTTTATATGGTATCTCGATATTTTGCTTTCCGTGTTAGGAAAAGTCACCATTTACTCTGAGAACTAATTTTTATACTCATATGTTTGAAGAAACAAACCCCACACCATATAGTTTATCTAAAATGATTTTTCTTTATAATTTTTTAATGTATATACTTAATGCTACCTATTGCTCATGACTCCTTTAGTATTATGACTTAATACCCTTACATGAAGTTTGCTACACTAATTTACCAGCTATTTCCAGCAGGCTTTTAAAGAAACTCTAAAAAGCTACCATTCCTTCTTGGATTTTTCTGAGTTTTGATTATCTTCCTAATTCAGGGATTCTCTTGTTTTAATGTGGGTAAGAACCATCTGGGTAGTCAAGAGAAGGGGCACAAAATTGTGATAAAAATGTAGATTCTGCCTCATCCCCTCGCTGGCTCCGAAATCTACATTTTAAGTACATATACCAGATGATTCCAATGCAGGTAATGCTGCATTTAATTCTCAAATAAAATCAATGAGATTGATTCTTTCAAGAGGTATCCTTTCTTAGTGGATGACTGTGTAGCAACAATTTGTTGGTAGCTAGTATCTTTAAAACATCATTTTAAACATCCTTTTCCCAATATAAGGAATATATGCTATTTTAGAAAATTTGGAAAGTACTGAATAATTTGTAGATGGCAAGTATCACATAATCCTATGGTTAAAGGTAACCACTGATAACTTGAGCACATAACACATTTCTTAATATAAATAATGTTCTATTTTTATGAAAAAAAGTTCACAATATATGGTTGCAAAATATTTCCTTGTATAGACTACACCTTTAAAACTATTCCTCTAGTGTTCAATATTTAGAATGTATAAAAGACATATTTCTGTATAATATTCATCCAAATTCTGGATTATTTTTATAGGGCTACCTCTTAAAAGTACAATTTACAGAACCATGGATAGGAAACACACAACAAATGATTTATAAAAATGTGCTGCCAATTTTCACTCTCAGAGGCAATAATCTTTCAGCTCTCATTTTCCTCCAGGGAAAAGTATTTTACTTTTTCCAAATCTGTTTTATTATAAAATTTAGATTTTATAAAAATCAAATTTAATATATGAAGTATATTCTTTAAAAGTTATTTTTAATTTTTTAAACATTAATATTGAGTACTTTATGTATTATTATTGCACCTGGTCAACGAGACCCAGTGGAGCTGGGCCACAAGGCAGCTCCGATGCACTGATTTTTCACTTGTGGGTGAATCTTAATGATTTTCTTAATAACATGAAAGTATATTCACACTGTTTTCTTTAATTTTGAATGGCTTTATGACAGATCTGTATATGAATAATTCCTTTCATCTTTCTTTTCATTTTAATCTTATCCCACTGATATTATAGATAGTGCTTTCTTTTATAAACAATGTACTTTTGTTCTCTTTGCTTTTTAATTTTTCAACTCTTTTTTTAAATTTTTTCTTATGGTTTATTTATTTTTGAGACAGAGAGAGACAGAACACGAGTGGGGGGAGGGGCAGAGAGAAAGGGAGACCCAGAATCTGAAACAGGCTCCAGGCTCTGAGCTGTCAGCACAGAACCTGTGAACCGTGAGATCATGACCTGAGCCAAAGTCGAACACTTAACTGACTGAGCCACCCAAGAGCCCCTCATTTTTCAACTCTTAACCTATAACCAGCAAAGAATTTGTTTTTATGTATGAAGTTAAAATCTAAATTAGTTTACCCCCAACGCTAACCAATAATCCTTAAAGCATTTATTAGCGATCCTAATTTATTCTTTCCTCATACATGTATTACATAGTAACCTTAGCAAGTATAGGGAAATTGTTTACTAAGAATTTAAAAAAATTTTTTTAATGTTTATTTACTTTTGAGAGTGAGCGAGAGCAAGAGGGCGCACAAGTTGGGGAGGGACAGAGAGAGAGGGAGACACAGAATCTCAGACAGGCTCCAGGCTCTGAGCTGTCAGCACAGAGCCCGATGTGAGGGCTTGAACTCATGAACCATGAGATAATGACCTGAGCCAAAGTCAGATGCTCAACTGACTAAGCCACCCAGGTGCCCCTCTAAGAATTTTTTTTGAAGTCAAAGACTTGTCAGACTTTTTTTCTAACAAAAGATATATATTTTTGTTTAGAATTGTAATTTCACTTTAAAAAGCATGAATCAATAGGATCAGTTACTAATGAATATCTGTAGAGGAGCATTCTTAAATTCTACCCTGGGAGTTGGAATGAATAAAGTCAATGTCAAGCCTTATGTATGAATTTTTCTACAAAAAATGTCGAGCCTTTAGGTAAACTTAGTATAAAATATAATGTGACCAGAGATAACTCTAACTTGTAACTATCAACTGATCACTGAACTACTTTGATGTTTCTCTTTAATAAAAATCAGTTTTTGTGACATATCAGAGCCAATAATGATCAGACATCCACTCCCCTAATGGAATATTTGCAGAAAGGAAGTCAGTGAGAAAATCCACTTCTATTGTAATAGCCCTGGGAAATATAAATCAATCGGAAGCAAGATGGCATCAGGAGAAGCAGAATGTGTGGTGGATTCTGTAAAAGGGCCAAAGCTCTGGGAAAGAGTAATGATGGTTTAGAAATCATCTTCCTTGTTCAAGTAAGGTTTTGAGAGTTGGTTTAATGAGAATTAGTTTCGCTGTCAAAACAAGACAAATCAAATGTGGCTCAACTCAGCCAAGATATGAACCAAAACAGGAGATCTTTATAATTAGAACAGCAACAACAATATTCATTCTAATAGTGACTATGGGGCCATCATTAAGTTGAGCAAGGCATGAGAAAACCAGGAGATGGTATTTGGAAGCAAGGCTATGTATTATATTATTATTATTATTATTATCAATTATCATTTTACATTGGTAGTAACAATACTCCGTTTTTTTGTTGTTGTTGACTAATGCTTAATAAACCTATAAATGACAATACTCAATAAAACATGGAGGTGAAAAAAAAATTTATACAGACTCTCTGTAAATTGGTCAATTATTCTATCTTTGTAACTGACTTAAATATTTTGATCATCTTTTTCTGAAGTAATACCATCATATTCTAGATACCTTTGGGCAACCATATCTTCTTTACTTCATTTTTCATAAGCAGTATTTGTTAGCAACCAAGGAGCTAGAGCAAAGAGAATTTTTATCACTAACTGAAATTTTTGGTTCTATTTTACACAGCTTTTACAAGTAGATGGCAAGACTTACATTTCCAGGTTAATCAACTTCATGGATCTGTCTTGCAAGATGACTTGACCCCAGTGGAATTAGTTAAAAAAAAATACTCTTAGTGGCATCCAGCATTGATTTCTTAATGAATCCCTCCTGAGGCTTCTCTGGGCTTACTTCCAGTATACTCCTGTTGTTAGCCACTTTCTTCCTATCATTGTCAGAGTTACCTAGTAGGTATTCATTCATAATGCTATCAAATACCTTGTCCGTGCTCTCAACTCACTGCTCACTCAGTGCAGAGCCGTTCACAAATGTATGGCAGAGCTAAGTTCCAAAAGAGTTTACTCCCCCCAGGGAATTTGTACATTTTCCTTTATTAAAAAAGTAGGAATCATATAATGAATCATATATTGATTCATGTATCAAACCTGGTTCACTTATCTGGAATTCCTTACATGTTATTCACCAGTCAACTACAAAGCAATAGAGACCTATCTTCTACAGGAGTTAGGTTTTTAAGTTAGCACATCAGGCAAAATAATATATAGACAAATTGGTCCCTAAAAATCTCCTTGCTAGGTTCCAGTTTAGAAACCAATCTACCGTGTTTCAAAATTCAAACCCAACCCAACCAGTCTCTTCTCCCATGTTAAAAATGACTGCTATTCTACAAATACTAGGTGAATTAGTTTTCACATACAGTCAGATTCCCAATCCACACTGTGCAATAAGATGTTCTCACAATGAGAAGCAACCAGAAGTGAGGGAGCTCAGGTAAATGGCCAGGACAGCAGACTCATATATTTCATCCAAGATCATTAGAGCAATTAGTGGACCAATTTCTCATATGATTCAACCAGTTTTTTCTCTCCTCATTTTCATGGTTCTCCTATAGTTTCATTCACTACAATTAGGTAGACAGATTAGTCCACAGCATTATAACTTGTGTATAACTATGGTCTGCATATATATCCATAGTCCAGTTTTCCAGTCTTTAGTCTCTATCCAGCATTTATAGTTCTTGAATTTATTTTATTTTCTGAATTGCATATATCATATGTGATCAATGCCTGGGTGAAAGTAGGTAGAGAAAAATATACAGAGTAAAGTTAAGCATGAAAATAAATACATAAAAGTAATGCAGAAGAATGCAATAAAAGGCAAAGATTCCCACTTTTTTCCCCAGGAACACTGTGATAAAAATTTGTTTAAAAATAAATACAATTTTTCATTATTGTATTCATTCATTGCATTCATTACATTACAAAAGACCTTTTATATGGTTTTCCAACTAAAAGCAAATGAAACTAATACAGAAGTAGAAAAAGATGGTCACTGCATGAGAAATATCGAAAGAAAAATTAAATACAGAAGCAGGTTGAAACATGAGAAAACAAGGTCACTGTGGCAGAGTGGTGGCTGATCTTTTCTGTAGGACTTGCAAAGACCAAGCTCAGAGTTGGTGGTATAGAAGGTAGGAGTGAACCCAGGGTTAATGGTATTCAAAGCAGGTGTAACTCGGAGACTTTCAGCATCTGGCCCCACCTTTGTTCACAGGACTGACAGCCCGGGGTCCGCTGCAGGCAGGGAGAAAGGACAGGGAAGAGGCTCCTCACTAAGTAAATGAAACAACCTTCTTCGAGAACACAAGCTTCTGCTGTTAAGTCTGGAGTACCTTAAAGAAAAGCTTTCCTAAATCTGGAATCACAGAAGTGTTCTGTATGCTGTGCCGTATTGTTTGTCATAGACAAGTGTAAGTACTCAAACATCTATTAATGAGGGCTGAGTGAATTAATATAGATATATCACAAGGCAGCATAGAATTTTAGATAGCCATTAAAAATAATACAATTGTAGAGGTGCCCAGGTGGCTCAGTGGGTTAAGTGTCTGACTTTGACTCAGGTCACAGTCTCACTGTTTGGGAGCTTGAGCCCTGATTTGGGCTCTGTGCTGACAACGTGGAGCCTGCTTTGGATCCTCTGTCTCCTTTGTCTCCTGGTCTCTTTTCCCCTCCCCTGCTTGTGCTCGCTCTCGCTCTCTCAAAAAATAAACATTAAAAAATAGTAATACAATTGTAAATGTGCAGACATAATATTTGCAAGAGGTTTTTTTTAAGGGAAAAATCAAGGCACCAAATAACACTGTATAATATGCTATTGTTTGAACCAAAACAACTTAAAATGAGGACATAAGCTACAAAATATCGAAACATATTTACATATTTTGAAGAGAGAAGCAGTGGAAGTAGATTTAAGGAAAGTGAACTGAAGTCTTTTCTTTCCTAATGAAGAGCCAATAGGCATTATCTAAAGTTGATTAAAAAGTACAGGCATATTGTTTAGAATTATGGACATAACTACCAAAAAAAGAAAAAGAAAAGCCAAAGGTAAGTTACAAAGACTACAAAAAATAGGTTCTGTAAACTGACCTATGAGGTTTAAATCGCCAGAGTCACACTTTAGTTATATGGCTTTAATTGAATCACTCATTTCCTATCCTCTAAATGGGTGATAAAAATAGAATCTTTGACATAGATCTGCTGTGGTATTTTTTTTTCACAAGGAATGAAAAGACCTTAGTCCAATACTTGACATACAGAAACCAATCGTAAGCTTTAGAAATGCTAGCTAATATCATTATTCCTGAGAGGTATGTCTAGGAGTGTGTAGGAGATGGTAAATTCTCACTATTCTTAGGGACTATATATTTAATTTACATGTTTTCCTATCATGATTTACTGAAATGAGATTTTTAAATCTGTCTTTTGTAATTAATATGTTTGGCAAACCGAGTGATCCTGATATGAAGTAACAGAGAATGGAACAACAAGGCAGCAATGGATATTGACTGGGTAAGCATTATGAAGAGGACAGGAGCAGCAAATTAACCTAAGAGACAGGGAAACATGGCATAACCACAAAGAGAACTAGAAAGCATTGGCTGGAGATCCAGCCTGGGATAATCAAAAACTTAATTTTAGGTATGTTGAACTTGAAGGGATGTCAGTCTGTCCAGATAGAAAAATCTAACACTTACTTTCTTTTCAAAGCAGGGACTATGTTTTATTCATCCTGAATCCTCACCACCTAGTTCACTTGGTGAAATACAGTAGCACTCAAAACATGTTGAATGAATGAATGGTTGGAAGGATAGATGGATAGATGAATATTGTTTTAAGTGTCACTTATGCAAATGTGTCAGTAAAGCCATCAGAGTGTATAAACAAAAAGAAAATCTTGAGGAATATCTATATTTAAAGGAAAATAAGCAAAAAAAGGAGACCACTGCAGATGCATGGGTATCTTAGTGGGTTAAGCTTTGAACTTCTGATTCTTGCTCAGGTCAGGACCTCATGGTTCATGATACGGAGCCCCGCATTGGGCTCTGCACTGACTGAGTGAGCTTGCTTGGGATTCTCTGCCTACACCTACCCCCCCCGGACCCCTCCCCTGATTGTGCAAGCATGCTATCTCACACTCTCAAAATAAATATTTTTTTTAAAAAAGGACCACTGAGGGATACCAGACAGTTAGAAACAAAACCAGTGATTATGGCATGAAGCCACTGGAAAGAATTTTAACTTATTAATAATATTTAAGTGGTGTTTTTTTTTTGGTGTTTTTCTTCTGCTAGGAAAAATGAATGATCCCTCCCATTAGTAAGAAAAATACAAGGCATATTATTTCTAGAATCAAGATGAGAATACTAAAATTTCTGTTTTAGTAATTTAAAAATAACCAAATAGGCCTATATTGAGTGCTTATTTCTATGTAACTCTTCAATAGATATTAACCGGATTGCATTAAATACCTTTGCTTGAAGATAATAATATCGTATCACTGAAGAAAAAAAACTACACATGCTAATTATAAGCAATTCAAAAACATACAGAAAATTGGAAGGACAAATAAATGATTTAACTCTAACATTTTGATGACTTAGTTTCTAGAGTGGTTATACTGCATTGATTTTTGAAGAAGTCATTATCCTAAGGGAATTTTCATATCATCAAAGGCATTTTGTTTATTAAATGCATGATCATATCTAGGTTATATTAGGAAATATTTATACATTTCTTATGGGGAAGGAGTATTCAGTACATTTCAGTTCTCTTCTCTCAAATAATCTTGACCTTACACAAAATTTCTTATTGACATACATATTTATTACACAATAATGTATAGATATTAATTTGATATTTTGCAGCATGCTGCATGTAATAGTGATTCCTTTAATAGTCTCAATTTATGGTGGATAAATTTTTATGCTTTAAATGTGGCTTTGTTATTAGTTCATGCGCAGTAAGTGGTCACTGTCTCAACAGTCTCATGGTAACAAGTGGTAGGTCTTCAGGATAACTCTTCTCTGACTATGCAATCAAACATGTAATTTTACTACTAATGGTGCTCCTTAGGCTATAGGGATGTGAAATGGGTATTTTCAAAGTGAAGTTGCTAAGTAACATTAAGAAAATTGCTATGAAAGCAAAGTTAATGATCTCAGTTGGTACCGTTTAGTGAAGGCATTTAAGTTAATGGTATCATCAGAATGAATTTACTGCATCTCTGTAAGCTTTTTCTATGCTTTGTTGGAGACATCTTCATTCTACAAACAGCAACAGTGTTTTTGGTCTTTCAATTGCTTAGCAAAATTAACAAATTAATATACCACACTATCGTGGAGTGGTTATTATTCCCATTTCACTATTTGCAAAATAATAAGCAAGTAATGTGATTTGATGGGAAAATAAGAAACTAGATAAATTAAGAGGAAGAGTAAAAACACTAAAAAGAGTAAAAACACTAAAATGGGTTGGTATTAGCAAGACAGCATCATTAGTTCTGACTTAAATATTGCAAACTTATGTGATGCAAGTACCCAATTCACATGAAATTCTTAAAGTATTTTTTATTTTCCTTGCTTTTATGTTTTATTTGGTGTTAACACAAAGAATACAATTCACAAATAAGAAGTGGGATGCTCAGGTTGGCTAACTAGATGAGCTAGTGAATCCCTTGTACTGCTGCTGTGTGGGAAATCTGAGGGGAAGAAATAGCCAAATGGCTTATAGAAGCCATCCTTGAGTGATAGAATCATGAAAAAATTACCACATTCTTTGTCACAGAGCCTCCAGCAGGTTTCCATCACCTTTTCGCAGGGTTCACTGTTGGTGAGAACCAGCCTTATGTACAACCCACCTTCATCTAATGTAAAAATAAAGGGAGTAGTAGGGAGATAAATGCAGAGTGAAACTAATCTCTCCTCTCCTAAAGGGAGGATGTGATGGTGGAGGGACTACTTCCCTTTCCAAGAAGTGTGGGTAGTGGGGTGTTGGGTGGCACAGGGTGTTTAAAGGAATAGCTCATGAAGTTTGGGGTTGCAAGTTACTACGGAAAAATTGACCTCTTGATTTTGGCTAGATGCTTACCAAACCTTAGAACGAAGGATTCATCCAGGTGCAGAGTTCTTGGAAGAACATTCTGGGAACATCCATCCAAACTCTTACCCTTGTTTAGACCCTGTCTGCCATTCAGATGGGAACAGGGAAACACTTTACATGTATCCCCTGCAGTTTAAGGAAATTGTTTAAACAGAGACTAGAGCTCTTTTTAGCTCTAATGAATTCTGAAGAAGGAGTCTGTGGAGTTGTGTGTGGAGGTAGGGCTTGAGAAAATGGTAAGTTTTTGTCAGGAAGAATATGGAGCACCTCTAGGTTCCATTTCTTCACAGGACTTGAAAGGGGCCAATAAAGATTTCCTCATGTGGTTTTACACACATGATGATATGTTAACAGGCACTGGTTAGTAGAGGGGCTAGAGCTGTGAGTCTTCTAGTGTGTCAAATCCTGAGAAGGGCCAAATGGAGACAGGAGCCCCCTGCACTAGATGAAGGGAGGTATTCAATGATGCTGTACTTGGAGTGACAGTGATATTCACATCACCAGTATAAACCACCTCAGTAGAAAAAGAATCTCACCAAGTGTAACGAAGAACTCCTACTATGGGCATAGGGAGGGAACCTTATTCTTCCTCTTCCTCCTGCCTGACCCAAACACAGGGGGAGCTAGCTGCTGAGGGATGGGGGACAGACAGACCACTCTCCCCCTTCCCCACTCCAAGCCATCAGCACCACCGCTCAGGAAGAGCAAACTTACTTTTTAAAGTAAGTTAGCTTGAATGTCTGTAATACTAACAAGGATTGTGTCTTCTACTTAGAAAAGTGATTGTGCTCTAAACCCAAAGCCAAAGGGAAATTTATGGAACTTGAAAAAGATGTCATTAAAGTACCTACTATGCAGATATGACAGTGTTCTGATGAAAGGAATGGTTGCAGAAACTATCAAGACATTTCATGTTTATACCCTAACATTTTATGAGACTTCTCACAAAACTCATTCCATTCTATTTGTGGTTACTTACACACTTTGTCAAAAAGGAAATGAAAACTCATGTCCATAAGGTGAAAGGAAAATTTCCAGAATATCGTTATGAGACTTTCCCTTAGAAAAATAATGGAAATAATACTATGTTTAGGTTAGATAATGAGTATATTGTGTTTTAAAATGAATCAAAACTAATTTTATCTTTATTAGAAAACACTTTTGATTTGTAATATCTTCTATAGAGTATCTCTCTAGAAAAAGGTAAGAGAGTTTAGCCAATAGAGATTTGACCTCTATGCCTTTGACAGGAATGGAGGGATTATATCAATAAAGATTACAGCTTTGAGGATTAGGGATAAATTGGAGACAGATCTTGTACTGATGAAAAGGATCTATATAAAGGAGGTGACCTGAAAAAAAAAAATATAAAATGGTTTGAGCTTTGGCAGTAGGTCAAAGATAGGACTTGTGCCTATACATATGTGTTTGGAAAATGATCTAAGGCCCCGAATGTTTTGGAAGGAGACATGGGTTTCTTGAAGGGGAGAATGTGCAGACAATGCCAAGAAAGAAGAATGGGAGATGGAGGGGTAATTGACCGGTGGGATCATTTACTCTTTTTTGAAGAAACACAATAAACTTGCCTTTTGAGTTTGTGAAGTAAACAATATATATATATATATATATATATATATATATATATGGACAGAATCTAACATTATATATCACCTGTGGGTCAAAAAATTAATATGCATGAAATTTCAAAGCAAACATGAGTTCGACAGTATTAAATTCACTCTTCATTGAGGATACTAGGGTCCAGTGTTGGCATTTAATATTTGACACTGGCTGTTTCACCTATGGTGTAAGTTAGGATCAGGATTATGAAAATTCTTATTCTAGTAACTCACCTCCTTGCAGTGTACAATGTGTTTTAGCAAGGAGGCACCACTTAAGAGAGAGTGATGTGTTATGAAAGGAAGACAAAGTCACTTGTTACAGCCAGAATAAGCAATAACAATGCTTAACAGTTTCTCAGCTGGAAGAAAAAAAATACAGGCTGTGGTCTGATGAAGGATGAGACTTCTGTCTCATTGTTATGAAAGCTCAGATTTGTTTTTCTGCCGTGGTGATGGTTCCCCTGATGACCCAGGTGGCAGTCTTATTGATTTTTATGACTAAATGAGTTGCTGCAGCTTATATGCATAACTAGTCTTAAATGCTTCCCTGAGTGAAATTGACAGTTCATTTTATTTGGTTTGCACAGAATTGTCCTTTGCTTTACACATCTTATAAACAACGTGAGAAGAAGTTGATTTTCTACTATTTATATTGGGCCAGCAGTGTTTATGCTCCAGGGCTGGGGATGGGACCCAAAGAAGAGAGGGAAGGGTGGGTTTATGTTCTCTTAGCAGTAATTATGCTTTCTTTAGGCAAGGGTCCCATAGATAAAATTCTATTCCTCTCCTCTATCTCCTACATGCCTACCAATTTCTCTACATATAACTTGCCTTTCATCTGGTCCAATACACAAAATCTGAACATGAAGCAAAATGGTTGAAAGGCACAATAACTGGGAAAATCAGACTGATGTACAATTGGTTGCACTTACCTAAATTCTAGCATCATGCCATCAGATGGGACTCTAAGAACGAAAAGTGATCATCATATATTATAAGCCTGGCCTTACCTAGTGTATGTTTTATACTATTAGAAACTTAAACATATTAATGATCTCAGAGCCTTGAGTCTTTGCCCCTTCACTCACTTTAAGCTTACTATTAATATTACCCCCCTCCCCTTCTCATGTGACTCCTTTAAAATCAATCCCTTCTTTTCCCTAAACTATTTTTTCCAAATCTTCTCTCTACTTTCAATCTTCTCATCTCCCATTTCTGTGCTATCAGTAAACCATTGTGTCTCAGTGTAGTTGTTTTTTTTTTTAATATAGCAGCTTTACTTAGATAATAATTCATGTACCACATAATTCACCCATTTAAAATATCCAGTTCAATGGTTTCTAGTGGATTCACAGAGTTGTCAATATTCCCATAATCAGTTTTAGAACCTTGCCATCACTAGAGAAAGAAACCCCTATCCATTAACAGTCATTCCCCATTCTCCCCACCTAGCCACCCACCCCTGGCCCCTGGCAATCCCTTGTCTATAGCTCTTCCTATTCTGGATATTTCAAATAAATGGAATCACACATTTGAGTTTTTTTGTGTCTGGCTTCCTTCACTTAGCATAATGTTTTCAAGATTCATCCATGTTGTAGTACTTATCAATACCTCATTTATTCTTGTAGCTGAATAATACTGCATTTTTCTCATCCATTCATCATTTGATGAATATTTGGATTGTTTGAACTCTTTGGTTGTTATGGATAATATTGCCATGTGCACCTGGTACAAGTTTTTGTTTAAACCTATGTTTTCCCTTTTTTCAGGTATATACCTGGAAGCAGAATTGCTCCTAGATATTTTCTCATCATTCATTATCTTGTCTATAGTCCCGCGCCTCCATTAGTACTTTGCAAATTCCACCTTCACTTGGGACCTTCCACTGAGCATTAGACTCATATTTAATTAAATCATTAACATCTTCACTTAGAGATCAGACATTTCAAATTCAGTGTTGTAAAACCCCACTCATGATGTTTTCCACAAAACCTAGGTCTTGGGCCAGTGTTGTTTCTCTGTAAGTAGTATGATTCATTCTTCTGGTCATACAAGCTAGAATCATTCCCAAACTCCTTCCTTACTTCCTAAGTCCAATTAATAACCAGATACATATAATTCCATTCTCTAAATTTATTCCACATGTATCTACTTCTTCCTGCTTCTACCACAGCTCCTTCTTTGGGACTTCACTTGGATCATGTTAATTATTTTCCAAACAGTCTTCCACCTTTATTTGATACTTCATCCAAATTTACTTCACCATCTGGAGTGCTCCTTCAAAAATCCTTCTTCTGTTAAAATCACTTAATTCAAGTTGTTGATAGGATACAAATTTTAAAATCAGGAGCATGTTATTGAAGTGCATATATGACCTCACCCTGCCTATCTCCTCAGCTCCGGCTTCGTCTTTAACCCCTTCCCAAGATTACAGACACTTTCCTTTCCTTGTTCCCAGTTCTTTCAACAGGCTCACTCCTTTCCCAGCTGTAGGGCTAGTTCAAATATTCTTTCTTCTGCCATACTCCACCCTTAGAGAAAAACCCTACTTGTGTTTAATTTCTTAACCTAAAATTACATCTCCAAAAATCTAGCCCTAACTACATTGATTCTGTCATATAAGCTTTCAATGTACCCAATAGTTTCCTTCATAACTTTTAAGACTGTTAATGAGATAATAGTTTACTATATGTCTCTGTAGTAAAATGTGCCCTTAAACAGGAAAGGCTCCACAGTGGGGCTGGATCACTGCATTCTCCAGACTGGCATAGTATCTGGCACGATGAAGGGAACTCAAGAAATATTTTTGAATTAATGAGTTAGTTGCCATGATCGTATAGTGGTTAGTACTCTGTGCTGTGAATTAATGAGTCAGCAACCCTCCAATCTACTTACTCATAATTTGATTTGGCTTACAAACCCAAATTACATAACAGAGACAAATTAGAAATACGACCAGAAAAAGCGATAAAATGGAAAACCTTAGAAGATGACCATGTGTCAGAACACACACAATAGGAAGTATATTTAATGTTTTGTAAGAAACAAGGAGCCCAAAGTCCTCTTCCTCCTATTTAAACTTTTTTTTTAACTTTATAGTTTATTATCAGGTTGGTTTCCATATAACACCCAGTGCTCTTCCCCACAGGTGACCTCCACCAAGACCATCACCCCCCTTTACCTTTCCCCCTTCCCCTTCCCCCCTCAG